>JAAAKQ030122666.1:0-13739 GCA_010016005.3 Zanna intricata | reverse complement strand
CGCTACAATTCGTTCATCTCATCCTCTGAAGATATAACCTAACGATGGTTCCGGAGGTTAAACAAAAAAAAAAAAAACAGCACAGAAAATTAGGAACACTTCTTCTTCTCCCACCCAATATTTATTTTTACACAACTAAACTATCGACAATTTTATTTATTAGATAATCTGTGAGTAACAGGAAACATTCCTCAGACAACGCTATTATAAAAAAAATAGTAAAATGACTTGAAATAATAATTAACAATATATGTAGTACAGAAAATAATTTATCTGATTCAGTACATTTATCCATTCCCATTAATACCATACTTTTCTTAATTCAGCTAGAACAATGAATTCAGTGCTAGAATTAAATACTTGTAATTGTTAAGGAAAATCATTTACTTTCTTAATATGCTTAAAAAATATTATAAAAAAATTGTAATAAAGCATTTTTTTGCAATTTTATATTTAAAATGGCAGAAAGCTATTCCTATTTTTACCTAAATTTGTTATTTATATATGGAAAAATTAAATTTTCCAAAAATAGATAGAACAAACATCAAAGTTGATTGACTTTTGCTGTTTATTGCTAGAATAGGAAACTATTATATATCACATGATGATATTATATTACCAACAAATTTTATTCAATTCCAATCTGATTACATTCTACTACATACTTAACTGGAAATGTAATTCATTCTTATTTGATTTTCAGGAACACAATTTTCGGCAATGGAGATTTCTTGGTTAATTACTGCAGTTTTAGCTATTACAATGGTTTATTTTATTCACTGGCTGAAAGAAAGGCACATTAATTATTTCAAAAAACAGGGAATACCTCTTGTTTCTGGTGGAGATGTATCTTTTAAATTCATTTTAGATTTATTTATATTTCAAAAAAATATGTTTGAATTTTTTAGTAGTATATACAAAAACCTTGGTGGTGAGAAATTTGGTGGGTACTTCCAATTTTTTACACCGATTATAATAATACGAGATACTGAAATAATTAATCAAGTTCTCATCAAAGATTTTACACATTTTGAAGATCGTGGACCACCACAAGAAAAAAGCTCTGATTTATTCGGTTTAAGTATGTTTGGTCTTTGCGGTGATGAATGGAGAGCTGCTAGGCATAAATTAACACCTACATTTACTTCTGGTAAATTAAAAATGATGTTTGAACCGATAAAAGAATGTTGTAATGAAGGAGTATTGTTTCTGAAAGATAAAATAGGACAAGATATGGAGGCAAGAAGTTTAATGGGAAAATTTATTTTAAAAATAATAGCTAATATTTCTTTTGGTATAAGCATAGACACATTTAATGAAAAGGAGGCGATGCAGAATGAATTTGTAAAAGCTGCATCAAATTTTTTTAAGCCATCTGTAGTTCGTTTACTAAAAGGTATGGCTATAAATTCATTTCCCAAAATTAGAAAAATTTTAAGATTTAAACTATTAGATGATGATGTAAATAACTTTTTTCAAAAAATTACAAAGGACATCATTAAAGCCCGAGAAGAGAGTAATATGAGAAGAAATGATTTTCTTCAGATAATGCTAGATGAAAAGAAAAAAGAACAAGCGTTATTAAAAAATCATGATAACAAGCTTCCTTCTTATAATAAATATGAAAAAGAAGACGAAGAAATTTTAGATCAGCTTAAGAATACTCCAGCTTCAAACAACAGTTGTTCTACATCTGGTAAGCATGAACAAAATCATATAGTAGTAATTAATAAAAAAAGAAAGTTTTAGTAATCTTAATTCAATTAAATATTAGAAAAATAAATTCACTGTAAAATTTTCATTTTTTCATTTTCTCCGTTTTTCATATTTAGTCTCAACATTAATCTAAGGTTAATTAAAAATGCATTATCTTGTTTACAATATAAAGAAAATTATCACCAAAGCAGCAATGTGTAAAAAAAAAATATCCTTCTTTTAACAAAAAAAAAAAAATGTATTTTGTAATATATATCCTACTACCATCTGATATTTTATTCTTGCTGCTACTTTATTTCTTCTTGCTTCTATTAGCCTTAAACCTTAAAATCCTGAAAATACTTTCACTGAATTGTTCCCTTATCATTACAAGACATTACAAATACAAAAAAATTAACCCAAATTGAGCCTGGACCATCAGATTTCTTTAAAGCTCTACAAACAAAATTACTTATATTATATAAATCGAAGTTGAATACTTTTTTAAATAATGAAAAAATTGATATATTTTATAAAAATTATGTTTTTCCAGAAATGTTTACTGAAGAATTTATAGCTGCACAAACATTTTTATTTATATCTGGTGGAAGTGAAACAACATCAAATGCATTGAATTTTGTTCTCTTTGAACTAGCTATAAATCAGGATGTTCAAAAGGAAGCAAAAAAAGAAATCAACAACAGTATTCTTTCATCAAAAGAGTTTAATTACCAAACTATCAAAAAAATGGTATATTTGGAACAAATTATCTATGGTATGTATTTTAACCTAGTACAAATAATAAGCTAGATTTTTGAATGTACAAATTACATTTACATTATAACTATGTTAATTGAAATATTTATCTAAATATTTAAACACCTGCAATTAAATTAAATAATTAAAGAGAAAAATTAACTGGTAAAGAATAATCTTAAGTTTACTAGTTGGTAATTTTCTCTTTTACATTGTCAGCACACAGATTAAATTCTATTCTAGATTATTACAGGAAATCATACTATCCATAAGTATAAAAAGGAAACACTGTATTAGTAATTTAATGTAAAATATCTTCTAATGTAAATATCTAATCAGATGTGTATAATCAAATTATATTCTATCATGTTTACAGTACAGAAGGGATTGTACTAAAGAGAAGTAGTTTCAAAGTTTTCAAATGTTAATTGGAGTTTATTAAGAAGTCAAATTGGAATTTCTAGAGGACTCAAATCAACATAGAATTTATATTTTTATTTTTAACTACTTCCAAACTGACTTCAAAATTTACAGTTATTATTTTGTTTAATCATTACAGAATAAAAATAATTTTTGTTGTTTAATTATCACTGTAATGTAAATAATAACTTAGAATAAGAGAGATAGGGTTCATTTCGTTTGATAGTCAGAGTGCAAAGTAATTTTAAAAAAATAATTCTTTAGAAAACCTGTAATAAGTGTTCTGTAATTTACCCATTTCTCATAAACCATTTCAATGAAAGTAAAAATTGTGCTAAATTTTAATATAACTGGTATTTGGGTATGAAGGTTAATACATTTTTATGTTTTCTCTTCAAGTTAGAGATTATCAGTTTTATTTTATATTTCAGAAAAAAGTTTTCACAGTTATGAAATTATTTACAGCAATAAACATTTAATTTTCATAGTCTGTTGATTCACAGGGGGTTTATGATATATCTATAATAAAGCATTTTGTTGAAAGTATATACTACAGACAATAACTTATTTAAAAAAATGTATTTTTACTTCCTTGTATGAAGTAATGGAAGTATTGTAATTGTGAAAAAACTGTACATCCGAGTATGTACAGATGTACATATATATCTCACATAACTTAAAAATGATTATTCGCAGGATGTTGAAATTTTGGATTTAGGACTGTTGTAACATCTAGTTGTGCACCTCCTCTTTTGATTGCAATTGACTGGACCAGAAGTGTCCAAAAAAGCCCAAAATCCCCAAACATTTGGATTTTGGACTTTTTCTTAAGTGCAATAATAAGCCCTCATTGACAAACATTTTAACAGTGTATCATAAGTGATACTTATTTTCATTGGTTCAAGAGTTATAGCCAAATGAAATTTTAATTAATGAAACATTTGGATCTTACAAGGGGAAGGCACATCGGTTCAATTCTGACTTCATTTCCGTTTTTTTTAAATTTAAATATATTGATTTATTAATAATTATTAACCTGCGATTGGGAAAAAAATATGGACAAAATTAGAAGTTACTAATGAAATAAAATTTTATGTACTTTTCATTTTAAATTAAAAATTTGTATGAGGGTTAATAATAATTAATAAATCAATATATTTAAATTAAAAAAAAAAGTTAAAATTATATATCTATATGAAGTCAGATTCAAACCAACGTGTGCATGGTTACAGATCTGACAGATTCTCACTTACACCACATAACTACTTGAGCAATGTGAAACAAAATTAATATATAAACTAATTTAAAATGCTGATATGGATACCACAAAAAAAAGAGATGCAATGTGGTGTCCACCACAATGCAACCGTGTAACTGTCCTCTTTATTAAAGAATTGTATCTCACTTTCAAATTAAATAAGTTTAAATGGAATGCAGCAAAAAATGAGTATCTGTAATTTAATAGGCGTACAAGGAAGTTATGTGACATCCACATCAGATTTTTTTTTAAGTATTAATAATTAAAATTATAAGATTGACAATATGTTGATGGAGCCCTAAATTTCAGATAATTTTTAGAATGTGCAAATCTAATTTCATCATTCAAGATGTTTTTAATATTTGTAATATTTAAATAGAAAATTAAGATTAATTGGTTACAATAATACAATTTATTATTTCAGAAACTTTACGTTTACATTCAATATCTCCAATGTTGGGGCGATATTGCACAAAGGACTACACTATACCAGGTACTAAAATAATAATAGAGAAAGGTACCACAGTGATGATTCCAGCTGGTTTCCTTCAAAACGATCCTCAGTATTTTCCTGATCCTTTGAAGTTTAACCCTGACCGTTTTAAAAATATGGAGACAGTTCCAAAAGGTGTTTTCTTCCCATTTGGCTCAGGACCAAGGATTTGTATCGGTGATCGATTTATAAATAATAAAATTTTTGTATAAATATTTAATTAGATTAAAATATATAAAAACAGTTAACAATTACTCCAAAAAAAAAGCAACTTACAGGTATATCTACTAGGCATTGGTTTTCCACAAGAGTAGCATGTGGATAATTAGACATACCATTTGGTATATTGACAGTCTTTGCATCTTAAATCCAATTGATTTTCATTAGAAGAGATATTATGCAACAACAAGGTTTATACATGAGATGAAAATATTTAAAAAGGCTTGCTTTTAACTTCTGTAAAACAAATAGTTAACGTAAGTTAAAATGTGAATTTTCATAAAATGTTACATCTTTTCAGTGATAGTGAATTTTTTTTTATTACTTAAAGATTTATTTAATGACTAAAAAATATAACTGATTGACCTAAAGACACTATTTAAAGAAAATTCTTTACTTATTCATTCAAAGCTTACGTAATTTATAACATAGTTATCCTTAGCAACAAAAAATTCTCAGCAAGTTCATTAGCATTAGATTTTATTTATCAGTTCTACCATTTGTTTTCTGTGATTCATTAATTAAAGTATATTATTATTATTATTAAACCAAGTTATACAACTACTTGATGACTAATATCTTCCTCCTACAATTTTTAGCCGAAGATCAGTTGTTCTATTTTATTAATTCGGGTTCTATGCTAGTAATCAATTTAAGCATTTTTATCTACATTTCTTAGACCCAAACTTTACTTCAACATGACAACAACATTCTCTGTTTACTGTAGTGTTCTTAAAAAAATAAAAAAAAAAATTTTTTAAGCAACAGATTGGAATCTTGAAGGAAACTTTCTCAGAATGGCTGGAGGTAATGAATATAATTCTGATATTTTTGTTGTTTCTATCAATGATTCAAATTTATATCCAAATTAACTGGCCGATGTTGATAATAATTACAAAATATCGTATTGCTGATGAAATGAGCAAAAATTATGATAATCTTGTTGATAATAATGTTGCCACATAAATCAGCTGATATTTCCCCTAATTATCATTTTTAGGTAAAAATGTTTCAAATATAGATATTTTGAACATTCCAAAGCTAGAAGTAATATTTAACATAAGAGGAATGAAGAGTAATGGATAAGAGGAATTCTAAAGTAATAGATATCATTAAAAAATTTGAAGCAAACTTCTTTTCCAATAAAAATTTGGTCACAACTACAAATTAAAATATAATCAAGAAAATTTATTTGGATGAATCGATAAAATATGAGCAAACATTCAAGATAATTAAAAATCCTATTACAGAAAGGATGATAAGGTCATTTAAAACACTTTACGTTAATAAACAATTATTAATGAGCCAAATTGAGATTAAATGTTTTCCCTTTGTTCTGCTGACTGTACGGGACAACAAATTTTTCAAACAGTCATGACTAATTTAAAAACAAATTGCAACCTTTATTGTAGAAAAAGCAGTAATATTAACAGCTTAATAATGATAAAAAAAAAATCTATTATACCTACACAGCCAAAGATTAATAAGACTATTATTTTATAACTGCAAAAGGAATATCATGGCTGACATTTGTTTCAACAGTAAAATTGCCAAAACAGTGAAAAGGGTAAAAAAATTGATTATATCTAAGAGGATACAAAAAACTAAAATAGTTAATACCATAACAGTTTCTTCCTTCAAGAAGAATAAAATCAAAAAGGCTCATTTTTTGTGATATTTCTAAAACATACTACCCAGTTACTTGCATAAGAATCATAGAGCTATATTATGAATTTTTATTATTAACCATCATAAATGTATATTTGCCTAATTTTTTTTATAAACTTGTTAAAAGATGATAGACTTAATAGATAAAATATATTTAAATTATTCTTCTAAGAGAAGTCAATATCCATCTCCAATATATCAATAAATAATAAAAATATTATTTGAATGTTTAAAAATTTAACCAAATAACAAAAACCTTTCATGAATATTTTTAAAATAACTTAGTTTAGAATTAAAAACAATAATTGAGCATATACTAAATATAAATAACAACTCTCAAACTTTTTGTAGAAAAACCTACAAGTTGTAAATCAGAAAGAAAATGTGAACATATTACAATCATTCTGAAACACTGAATGCAAATACATTAACTGTGATAAAGTGTAAGATTTATAATAATCTAAAAAAAGTTATATTTAATGATAAAAATATGCTCTTTAAATGACTTAAATCAATCTAAAGCAAAGGATTTTGAGATATGGAATCCTTCTAGTAGGGAATTTGTCTACATTATTATCATTATCTGCAACTGGTGTATTTCTACTTCAATAAAAAAAGAAAAATATATATCTGGACATTTTTTATTTGAAAACTTTGAAGTTATTTTTAGAAAGTGAAGCACTAGCTGTATAATTCCCAAAGCAAACAAAAGTATAAAATTTCATGAATTTCAATTTTTAATATTGTCAACTTATAAAATAAAAATTTCTCAATTTAATTTTTTTTTTAAATAGTTCTAAATAATAAATTTTATTTTTTTAATATTATTAATACAAGACGAAATTAAGTCATCCAATTAATTACATTTATAGCTACAGATGCAAGCAACAAAAACTGTGCTTTTTGCTTTTGTTTCTAGCCAGAAATCAATACTATAAGCTCATTCAAGAGATATAATAAATGAAAATCCTGATATTCTTTTTTGTACATACAGCAGTACATATGCATACTATCATAATCATTAATTTTATCATTTAATAAAAAATATCTTTGCAACACCTGTAATGAAGGTATTATTAACACTTTTTTAATAAATTTATTACAATATTTAAGCTAATTTATAAGTATCTTCTTTTCTTTTTATTCTTTTTTTTAATTTTGTTATAGCCATGCGATTAGCAATGCTGAAAATGAAGATTGTACTGGCAACATTGTTATTGAACTACACTGTAACATTGAGTGAGAAGACCAAATTACCTTTGAAAATGATAAAAAATTCATTCTTTAATCATGTTGAAGGTGGTATATGGATAAAATTTGAAAAAGATAGCAATTAAGTTATTTTATTTTTATAAAAATACATATTTTAGAAAATACATACAGTTTTTATTATTTGTAATTCAGTAAAATTGTAAAGGGGTAATAAAATATAATTACAAAAATATTACTTAAAAGGCATTTAATATTCAGTAACTAGAAAATTCTAGTTTTTATTTTCACCATTTATTTTTTTTTACATCTTTTTTTTGACAAAAAATTAAATCTTTCTATGTGATTTTAGTATGAATTAAATTTTTCAACAATGTTTTACAAAACTATCAAAAGTAGTAATGCTAATTAATGAATGAAGTACATAAATCTTTGAATTTTATATTTAGACTTAAGCTGTAATTTAAGCTTAAAACAGAGTGGTTCCACTGTGTTTTATAATTTGATAATTAAAAAAAATGTCATCAAATTTCAGATGAATTTTCATGTAATTATCATTTATTTGTGACTAATGAGGCATCTCTTCTCAAAATTTTAATCATATTGGATGAGGTTCTATGAGTTCATTTTACTGTATTTTATTCTACAGGAACTTATTTTACCTTGTATTATCTTTATACTGACACATCATTATTATTTCATAAAATAATTATTTTTGCATAAAAATATCGATTATAAATAGTTACCAATTTTATACTTTGTAATGCAGAAGTTTTTTTTCACCTCCCTTGATCTTTCTTGATAAATAACTTCTTTTTTTTTAAATTGTTCACACATTTTTTTCATGATATTATTATTTTTTACTTATAAATTTAAAAGCTAAACATTTGCGATATCTACTAAAAGATTTAATTTTTTTCTGGAAAAAAATTAATACATGATAAAAAAGTAATCCTTTCTTAATGAACAACTCATAATGCTATCTCTTTTTAGCTACTACATTGCCCTTTATATAGCAGCACTATGATCTCATCCCAAGCATATTTATTTATAATAATAATAATAATATTATGAATACTGAGCTTGTATTTGCATATTTTCTATATTGTTTCTTTTGAATATATGCATATATGGTTATATTACTTGTATAATCTTTATGTTTGTGAAAAAACTATTTTTTAACTTCATTATATCAAACACAGTAACACATAACTTACAGTTTAAATGTGGATTAGTGGCATAGAAAATGACCAGCAGGTTCTAATAGTCAGTGTTTTTACAACAGAATTCTGCGTAACTACAACATTCCTAATTTGCATCAAAACTTTAAAAAAAATATATCTATCAGTTTACTAGTTAGAAAACATATATACTCGCGCGCGTGTGTGCGTGCGTGTGTGTGTGTAAAGAGTGTTTATAAAAGAACTTCTTCATTTCAAATATTATTTAAACAATATTATATTCAAAGTATTACCTACATGTGTAATTCCTAAAGTGTAAATTTTGAAGGTTTTTTTTTGGTGTTTAATAGATTTTGATATGTACACGATTTGTTGTCCTGCGTACATCCAGACGGTAATCCAGTTTTTCCCACATACTCGCAAGCATGTTAGGTTTAATGGATGCTACTGCACAACAATCCTTTCCGTAGGTGGTTGATGTCATGGATTTCCTCCGAACAGTGTTTTTCATATTCTCCTAGAAAAAGAAATCTACTGGGGTCATGTCTGGGCACCTGGTGGCCATGCAATTGACCCTTTTCTTCCAGTACATCTGTTTTGGAATTGAATGTTAATGCAGCATTAAACAGTCGCTGTAATGCAGCAGAGCGCCGTCTAGCTGATTGAAAATTAATACCTTTTCTTCTTTAATATTGTCATCTATGGAAAGTGAGCATATCACATAAAATATCCCCATTAATTGTGCTTTCATCAGAAATGAATGGGTCCAAAATACGGTCAACCATCAGTCTGCACCAACGTTGACTTTGGGAGAGTCACACTGATGTTTGATAACTTCATGCGGTGGCTCTGATCTCCAAATCCTACATAATTGTGTTGATCTACTTACCCACTAATGTGGAATGTTGCCTCATCTGAAAACTTGAAATTTTTCAGTATTCCTCATTTTCATCAATGTTTTAAGCGTTAAAGATGCAAACTCCAATCTTTTCACTTTGTCATTGAGTTTGATTTCATAAAAAAGTTGTATATTTTATGCACTACTTTGTACACTGTAGATTTAGGTATTCAAAACTCTAAACTGTGTCTTGTTAATGACTTTTTCAGGCTACACATACAAGAAGGTCGGATCTGTTCCGCAATCTGATCAGATATTAACAACCTGACTGACTTCTGCAAGGATATCAATCTATAATTATTTAAATCTGAAGAGTTCTTCTTTTGAATAAAGGAACGATTACTGCAGATTTTAAGACAAATGAAAATTTTACATTTTTTTAAAGGCCAAAACTGGAGAAAAGATATCCTTAATTCTTTTATAGTAAATCCAGAAATATCATCAATCCCTGGGAATTTATTTAACTTCAACATTTTTATAACTAAAACTATTTCTTCTGCACATGTAGGAGAAAAACATAAAGAGTTACATGTATGAGTTTTTGGGAAAAATTAGTATATACCCATTTTCATCTAATACTAAAAAAGAGTCTTATTTTTTAAAAAATCATCTGTGATATTTACAAAGAAATTATTGAATTCTTCTGCTATCATCGTTGTTTCCTCTGTAATAACAAAAGAATATCTTATAAACTTACCCTACTAAAACTTTATTTATTTATCCCCATCCATAATACACTACTGTCTGCCATTATTTCTTTACATTAATTTTTTTTTTAATAAGTTTGAGTAATCTTTTTTCTACTTTCAATACCTTTTTTTGTTAGAAATTCACTGTAAGTTTTAAAATAACTCTAACCTTTTATTATCAAATATTTTTTTTAACTATCTTGTACAATTTATTTCTGCATTGCTCCCTGTTACACAACAGGCAGCAATCAATTTTTCTGTCATCCAAGGTTTCAACAGATTCTGTTTTTTACAAATTGTTAAATTTTTGTAACCTCTTCTAATGATCTCTTAAGAATATTAACAAACAATTGAAAAGTAATATCTACATCATCTAGACTGTAAATACAATTTCAATAAAATATATTAAATCATCTTTAACAACTCATAATTGATGCTCTTCAGTACATTTCTAGTATCATCTGGCCTAGAGGAAATAAATGTCATATTTTAAAAATTCCAATAATTTTGTCACGATCACTACATGGTGAAGAAATAACACATGATTTGTAACTAAATCTATTTCCTTTTGTCCTAAAATCATGTTAACCAAACAGCTTGAACTATTTACAAATATTTGGTTTGAAGAATTTATTAATTCATTCAACCCAAAGCTAGCCATAATAGTTTGGTATTCTAAAGCTTGAGATGAATTTTTTAAGATGAAAATATTTAAGCCTCCTACAATCTGTAAATTATTCTCATGTGAGCATAATACTACATTATTTAATTATGGAAGAAAACTAGCCAGCACAAAGGAATGTAATCTATAAAAACCAATAACAGAGAAAGAAAAAGTTTGAGATAAGGAGACATTGACCTTAACTGCATCTTCTGTATTCATAGCAACCATCTTTGTCATGGTTGAGTTCAGTTTAGACATGAAAACTAAAATTACCACATTAATAATTTTCAATTTTGGTTTTTGGCAAACTGAGAGTAACCATTTATATTTAGTCTGTTAAGTTTACATTCTTTTATCCATATTTCAGATAGTTTTACAGATCAGGTAATTTATTAATGAATTAATTATTATAAATAAAAAATGACAAAAGTTTTCTCTTAAACTATTTATATTTTGGTGCATTACAACAAGTTCATTACTGTCAACACAAAAATCATTAGCAAATGAAAATGAACTACTGTTTTTAAATTTACAACCACCCATATTGTACTAAAGTGGTAACTGCTAATAAAAATAAATTATGTCTTATGTATTATCAGTTTCCATGCTAGAATGGCAATAAGCTTGTGAGCTAGATAAATTATCCATTACTATGCTTCTTCTCAGTTCTTAGCTTGCCAAGCTGCCAGTAACAACCTCTTCCTTCCTAGACAGAGACTCAATCATGTAGACTGGAACTAGAGCCTGTCTCAATCCCAAGACATTCATGTTAAAGTTACATTTCTCTCTTCATTTGTCCACATGTTTCACAATTTTGCAATGATCCCAGCTGAAGCATTGGCTTGACTCTTCCCCAGCCTATGACAAATGTCAATTGAATTTCTCTTAATTTCCACTTTTTTTTTTTAGAGAGAGCGAAAAATGCTTTTGCATTATCATTGGACAGAATAATTATTTTTACAAGAAAAATAACAAAAACTAGAACTAGCCTGAAAAGTAAAAAATCAAAAAACCTACAATTAATATCATTGCTAAAACTTCTCTTAAAAGATCTTTGAAATTAATATCATAGTTGTAAACATAAAATTAAAAATAAGCGTAAACATAAAATATCACTAACATAACATAAAATAACCCCAATAAAATATTACTAAAAAATTAAAAATAATATCACAAAAACACAACTAATAACACAGTAGAAATCTTAATAAGATAAATTTATTTAAAAGGAAACATGAAAAGTAAAAATAGAAATATATTATTCGTTTTCTGTTTGCTAAAGGCGAAAAACAGGTTAAAATTCACCGTCAGTCTATGGACAAAACATTATAAGTGATGGAATGGTACGGAAATGGGTTAGAGCTTTCAAGGTTGGCCGAACAAACGTTCATGATGAGGAACGTAGTGGGCAACCTTCAGTGATCACTGACGATTTGCTGCAAAAAGTCGATGAAAAAATTAAAGAAAACAGACGCTTCACGATTTCTTCATTATCATTGGAGTTCCCTCAAGTTTCAAGAAGTGTTCTTTACGAAATTGTTAGTGAACGGTTAAAGTATCGAAAATTGTGCTCACGATGGGTACCAAAAATGTTCACTGAGTGCACAAAAACAAACTTTTAGGCACGCCTTTTCTTGAGCGTTATGAAGCTGAAGGAGAGGATTTTCTAAGCAAAATTTTCACAGGCGATAAAACATTACCCATGTTTCATCATAGGCTACCCGCCTATGTTACTACTGAAACAAAACAACAATCATTCATCATCGCCCAAGAATTTGAAGTTTAAATAGACAATTTCAACTCGGAAAATCATGTGTACCGTGCTTTGGGACAGAAAGAGAGTGTTGTTTGCGGATTTTTTGCCTGGTCGTGACACAGTAAACGCTCAAACATATTGTGAGACCTTAAGAAAACTGCGTCGTGCAGTTCAAAACAAAAGGCGCGGCATGTTGAGCAAAGGGATCATTTTGCTGCCAACGCTCGACCACATGCGGCCAATCCGACACAAGATCTCATCAGATCATTTGGCTGGGAACAATTTGATCATCTTCCGTATAGCCCCAATCTAGCGCCAGTGACTATCACGTGTTTCTGCATCTAAAGAAGCATTTCGGATGTCAACGCTATGATGGTGACGATAGCCTAAAAACGGTCGTGTTGCAGTGGCTGTTAAATCAGGCGGCAAACTTTTATGACGAACAAAAGCTTGTGGTTCGGAATGATATGTTAAGTTCCTTAATATTAAAGGCAACTATGTAGAAAGGTAGTTTAAGATACTGGCTTTCATGTAAAAATAAAATAATTATGAAAAGTCTTTTTGTTTTTTTTTTTAATTTCAAGACTGTACTTACTTTAAAAACACGCCTCGTATATATAAATCATTAACAATTAAATGAAAAAGAAAAACAAATACATTAAAATAATTCTTCAACACTAGAATATAACATACACACCTCAATATAAAATTTTGTGTAGAATTTTAACAATAAAAAAATAGCAACACCCGGTCTAAAACTTCCTTATAATTGCCCAGGATTCGTCGAATGTCTCTGGACAATTTAAATTTTTGACGCAAGGCCGTATAACATA
>JAAAKQ030122655.1:3082-13740 GCA_010016005.3 Zanna intricata | reverse complement strand
TCGCTAGCCGTAACTCGCTAACAAAACGTTTTCAGGCATATGTTTATTGGAAACTTTTTTCTTATTTTTAGATATATAGTATCCGTTTCCGAGAGATTGCCGTGCAGTTTTGATACACTCTGTATAATTTTGGGGAAAAAAACAACTATTATCATTTTTAATAATCATTAACGTATAGCGACGTAATGAACAAACTATAGAAGAGAATGTTATAATTATGTAAAGAAAATATAATTTCTTTAAATTGTCGCCCGCTGTTATCTTAGCTATAACACACATCAATAAGGGCGAAAATCGAAATAACTACTTTCCAGATATTTATATCTTATTATTATTATTATTATTTTGTTATTAGTAATAGCTAAAGCTATAAGGATTTCTTATTCCATTCAGTGTAAGGAGACTGTCAGGTGACAAGTAAACAACAACGCTTTGCTCAGAACAACTTTAATTATACAACAATCGTAAAATTTTTATTGTAATAATTCTTTGTGCCATTTTCTTTGAATACATCTTAATCGTAAAGCCTTTAGAAGCGTTTCTATATTATTGCAATGAAATATAGTACTGTGCGAATTATTTTCAACCTTTAATAAAAAATTGTTAGCATATCCTGTTAGGTATAGTTTAAAAATGTATTATAGATATAAAAACAGAATAAAGCCGACTAATTCTGACTAAATCCAGAAAAATCCAGATAAATCAGATAATACTTTTATCCTGTTCCACCTGAGTTAACCTCGACATTACTTTAAAAGTGTTAGTTCTTTATGTATGGAGTGACCTAATCATTAGACCGTATAATTATATAAATACAACGTCTCTCGTATTTATCAGATGATATGAAATCAAAATAACATGTATTATATATTAATAAAAAATAGTTAAGGGTTAGAATACCAGGTTACGAAGTTATATCATTTTCCCTTTGTTCATAAGAGTTTTCTGTGTTAATTAACTGCTACCGAGCTGGGATTCTTATTACATCATTTCACCTTGGTGGAGATGATTTCTGTCACAATCATAGTTTTTAAGCATTTTATAATCACTGAATATTTGTCTTACAGATAGGTTATTTTTTTAGAATGATGAAGTTATGTTTTTTTTTTTTTTTTTTTAATATACATGCATATAATTATTTAAATTTGATTTTTTTTATTTACATTTACATTTTTGGTTTAACTTTTACATTTTCAGTTGGGTTAAAATATTATTTACATCTATTTGATTAAGATAAAAATAAACAAAGAACCCATTTTAACGATTAAAAACTTTAGCTCTATTACAAAAATGGACGCATTCAAAAATATGAAATCAAATCTGAATGTATTTTGAAAAAAATAAATAAATAAAATCACATTTAATTGAGTAATAAAATTAAAGTTATATCTTAAATTTATTGGTGAAGAAGATGGTTAATTTTAAAAATGCCTGAAATGTGTTATTTTAAATAATGATCTTTTTTCAATGTTTCAGTAAAATGCTTAAAGAGAAGCATTTGTATAGTATACAAATTTGCATTAGTATAAATTAGTAAATTTGCATTAGTATAGTATTTGTATAGTTCACAGTTACATGAGTCATCCTTTCTCCAAAATATAGGTGATGTACACGCTTCTCTACAGCTAAGAAAATAATTATTTACAAAAAAAAAAAAAGGTCCTTTAAAAAGGAGTTCCACTGTGTTTTTACTACAATGATAATAAGTATGTTACTGCGGCAAAAAAAAAACAACTTCTTCAGTGATGATTTGGTACAAATAGGTGTTTTTATTGATAATTTCAAAAATTGACTTATTTTTACTCCAACACGTTTCATTTTTTAAACAAATCAAACTTAAAATGCCTAAATTTTAAACATTTTTTTAAAAGTGACGATTTCATTGAGGAGCTTTCTGTTATGCCTTAGTTAACTTTTTTCTTTCTTTTTTTTTTAACCTTCGGAAACATAGTTAAGTATCATCATCAGAGGATTAAGATGAACGATGTGTAACGTGGGTTAAAATGCCATGCCTGACCGGGATTCTAACCCGGGACCCCAGATGAAAAGCCGAAACGCTACCACTAGCGCCACGGAGGCCGGCGCCTTAATTAACGTAAAAATTTTCAAAATTAACAGTATACTTAGAAAAAAGATTTCTGATAAGCAGCATGATTTACATGTATACGTAACCATGTGGTTCTCAATATGGGAAATAGTAAATCTTATTACGGTGTAGATGTGATTAACAGGATTTAAAAGATTCATTCTGGGATGAAATTCGTTTTTGACTTTTTTCAGTATAATCAAGTACGACAATTTTGTAGTTAACACAGCTAAACATTGTATATTTAACGAATTGGATCTTAATATGTACTAGTAAAGTTATGACAACCACTTTTCACTTAGCAAATTTGCGAATCTTATTATTTTCAAGAGATCCTTTTTTCTGCGTATAAAAACAGAAATTGAAGAAAATAATACATTGAATTTTGTGCACATCAAATTTAAGTATTACAAAACTTCTTACGATAGCAAAGATACAGAAAAATATTTAAAATAGGAAATAATAACTAAAATATAAGGTAAATATTATATGTCAATTTTCCTTTGTCTTATGCTGATTTAACTTTTTAATCTTTTTCTCAGATGGGTTAAAACTTATTTTTCTTGATTTACGCCCTTCAGCAACCCGTTTTCTTTAGCATAAAACAGTAGTCGGCCATCATTTTAATAGTCTGCCTTGCTTGGTACCTGCTTTCATGTTCTGGTGGAAACTTTCTCCTTGTTCTTCACTGATGTCTCCGAGATCCTCAGCAAAAAATCCATGTGTAATTGTAGAAAATGAAACTTCAAACTCATGTTAAAGCTCACGTTCATTAAATTCTGTAAAATTATTTTAATCATGGCTTTGTAGTTCACATCTTTCTTGTTACCCAAAAAAATGGTCCCAATTTCTTTAAATCCAAACACTTTTTTCTAATGGATTCATTGCAGTTTCAAACGCAATATGACCAAGAAAGAATAAATCGCTACAAATTATCAAGAATGTTTTTTTTTTGTAGTTGACTTTTTTGGAATAGCTTTAAGATTTTCATAAGACTCCTTAAGATGCACCGAAAAAATGACAGGAATTGACCCAAAATTATTACCATTATAAAAAAGTACACCTTTCAAACTTCGTTTCGCCGAGTCTGTAAACAGCCTCCACTGATTTAGGTCGTGATTGACATTAAAAAAAATTCATAAATTTTTTAATAGAAAGCCATGAGCAATCTTCTTTAAAGATTTTTAACAAAGCTTTTTCTCTCTTCCTGTACCAAGATAACGTTACTACAAGAAGTAAAAGATTTTTTGCTTTCATTGATAGTGATAGCAACTCGGCGGCATCTTTCGACAGATTCAACTCAGAAATTTAGTCATTAAGTTCATCTCGGCTGAAAAATTAGGGTGCATTATCTTTTTTTCGTCTTTTATTCATCCTCTTTCTGAGCTGCACTCAATAATCTCTGACAAGTCTTCAAGAGTAGTAGGTGAAATTGGAATAGGGCGAGATTCATTATGTGCAACCGGTCTTATGGCAGAAAAAATATTTGGATACACTAAATTTTTCTTGCTTTAACCGTTACGAACTTCGATATTAATCATACAAAAATAACAATCGTGTACATGATTCTGTTGCTTCCTCCAAATCAATGGAATTGCTAAAGGCATTGATTTTTTCTTAGCATTTTTCTACGTCTCAGTTTCTACACACGTATGGCATAATTTATGTCACGCCCAGCTTTGTCTTGCTCTTCAAGCATTTTACCAAAGAGTGTATAATATACATTTTCACAAGGCTAGCTAATTGTATAACTACAACAGACATAACAGAAAATATTAACGTTATCAAACACTTGCGTAATCTCATTTCCACACAAACTTTAAAATCTAAAGATCACAGCACAAACATAATAAAAAAAAAAACACTAGCGATTCAACAATAACTGCGGTTTGACATCTGAAAGCCAGCTGGGTGTATCAAGTGCTGCCACCTGCGTTCTCTTAGAAACAAGACATCTCCTTTCCCCGCAAAAACTTATATAAATTACGTTTTAGGAAATAAAGCAATTAATTTGACTTGAACAAAAATTGCTCGTGATTGAAAAATTACACCACTGTTATTGTATTTCAACAATTTTTTTTTTTAATATATCGAATTTTTATTGTAAATAATAAATTTTTTCTCTTCGTCTTTA
Source organism: Zanna intricata (assembly GCA_010016005.3). Taxonomy (NCBI): domain Eukaryota; kingdom Metazoa; phylum Arthropoda; class Insecta; order Hemiptera; family Fulgoridae; genus Zanna; species Zanna intricata. The sequence continues at coordinate 9,520 of JAAAKQ030122655.1, read as the reverse complement.
TTACTTTTAGTTGTAAATCTATAGTATCTGGAAAACGTTTGATCAAAAATCGACAAAATAATGAAGAGGTAATGAAAAAATATTGATTAGTGGTAAATAAAGTTATCTGTAGTGAAATAATAATCGACTAATGTAAGAAACTCATTTTAGTAATTTTCTCTTTAATCGGAATTTTTTTCAAGCGTCAGTAATGGATACACTTCGTTAATTTTCTTCAATCGTTTTAAGATGAGTTTTCTAATAATTTAAAACTTGATAAAAACAAACTGTAAGTTTAAAAATCATCGGATAACTTATAGTTAATCTAAAAGTCGTATGCTTTGAACAATTGCTAGTGTGAGAAAAGGATTGGTTGCAATTGTCCCTGGAGATAATTTAGTGTATTTAACGAATTTGCTACATGAAATAAAAAGTGACTGGACAGTTATTTTTCAGTTTACTTGATGTACCAAGCAAAAGCAAACGTTCAAACGTCCACAGATCATTATGGTTCTGTATACACTATCCATTTAACCATAAAAAATATGTTTCTTTTATACCTTTATCCAGATTTTGTAATATATAATAAAATATATTAGATTTTTAAGCCTAAAGGCAGAATTTTGTGTGAAAAGTGTAACTGCACTTTTTAATTGGAATTTTTAAGACTATACCTAGGGAAAACATTTATTTACTGTACTATACAATTAATATCGTTATATAAATTCAATACTACAATATTTTCCATTATTTTGTCAATACACCATTTGTCAACGATGTTTTTCCTACATTCTCTTGTAGTCTTGCATCCCAAATTTAACAAAACGCATCCTGTGGTTTAGAGTGAGATTTATGACTGTGGTTGACGGGGAGGTAGAGCAATAACCCGATTTTTATGTGTGAAGCAAGTTACCGCTTATTTACATCAATAAAATTGTAATGTTTCTCTCTAGTATTATTACAAAGAAAAAAACTGGATTTCATGGCATGTATAACCAAAAAGGTCGAGCTGAGTACTAAAATTTATCAGTTTTACTTTCTTATATAAGAAAGTCTTTTCTACTCGTATTTCAAGACAAGAGTCGGTTCACTAGTATCAAAAGTGGATTATTTAAATAATTGCACTTCAGACATCTAACAAATATAAATCCCACAAAAATATTTTAACGTCAGGGTCATTTTTATAATATTCACTGATGTATCCCTTGCTTCAGTAATAAATATAAATGTACTATTGAGCATTAATCTAAAGAGATTTTTATAAAATATTGATTTTCCTTATAGTATGGACTCAAAACAATATTTCGTAGAATAGAGATAATTCTTAACACTACCTTTACCAGAATTTTTTCATTGTTCGTTTAATCAGTAGTGAGAATTGTGTAAAATCCCATTTTCTTATAAAAACTGAATAGTTGCATCTATATTGAGAATTAAGTGCAGTTAATCTAGTAAATTAATCATTTTAAATAACATCACTGGAATGCGAATTACGATCCCAAATAGGATTGGTCGTAAGTTTGATTGCGTAAACGTTACTACATACTATTTTATTATAAAAATTGGGGATTTTATTTTCAGTATTTCATTTTAAATAAAATACTGGAGTAAAAATTACTTTAGACGAGACCGAGTGCAGAAAAGTGGTAATGTAGTTCGAGCTGTTGATTACATGATTGAGCAGACAATTCCCTATATAAATAAAAAACTAAAAATATTCCCTTAAAATTATACGTCTCTCAAACTTGTGAATGTTCCTTTAAGTGAACTTTGAAGAATTACAATAAAATTATCTCTGAATTAATTTAATTTTCTTTAAAGCTAATAAATGAATAATCTTGGATAAATCGGTACAACTATATGTATAATGAATTCGAAATTCTTCAAAAATATGCCTCATATCAATAAAACTCAAAGTATATGAAATTTCATAATTACTTAACATCCAATGCGACATTCGGGAAGATGTACAACGATATAATTCTTTGGTAACAACAATTTTAATTTTTTTCAGCATATTTACAAAAACATATAAAGCAATAATATATTTCAAAAGTCAGATTTTTTTTAAAAATCACTTAAATTTTTCTAAAATCAATCTGTTAGTAAAAATCAATTGCGGAACTAATTTCTGTTTGTTGACACCCATGATTAGAAGTGTTTATAAGTAAATACTAATTTCAGATTAGAATTTATCTTTTAAAAATGTTTAGGCTGTAGGAATAATTTTTTTAATTAACCTTCACTTTATACAATCAAGGAATTGAAATTAATAATTTTCATTTACTCAAAGTTTTATTCATTAAAATAATAACAGAAATTTAAAATTAATTTAAATAATTTTTCTTTTTTTTAATTCTTATGATTATTATTTAATTTGATATATAACTTGCCTTTTCCTCATAATTTATATGATTGCATACTTTTATATTACGGTAAGACAAAAATTAATTATTTTTCTATTATTATTATTATCATTATTTTTAACAACTTAACTGCCTTGCATGTTTTTTAATGTTTATTAGTTTTAATTTATGTGTTTTAAATGAGAAATTTAAAGAGATAAGAGAGTATATACAAAGATGAAATATTACATTAAAAAAAATCATTACTTTAGAAAAATGTCCATTTTATACTTTTTTTTATACTATTACTGATTAGAAAATTATCATAAACTTTCGTTGATAACTATCATCATTTAGCGGTAAAATTAACATTGATTTTTATAATAACAATAACTTAACAAAAAAACTGACTTTATTAAGTTGATCGAGGTAATTAGTTTACCAATTTGACTTGTTAAACAAAACATCATTGATTATGATAGATTTTGGATTTACTTTTTTGTTATTTGACAAAAATCTATAGAAGCATTTACGTTTATATTATTAAGAGTATTATTTTAGAAGGAAATAAACGGTAAACAAAATATTACCAAAATACTTTGTATATAGGAAAATGGCTTAAGAAAAATTATCCGACTCGTTTATCCAGTCTCCTGGACTAGGTATTATGGCCAGCAAACTTACTTTCAAGGTTACATAAAAATTGTATAAAGTTGAAATACCATGAATCGTTTCATTTTTATTGAATATAATAAAAAAAGGTTGTCCTGGCAAAGTATCATACACAAGATAAATTGTTAAGTCTAGAATAAAACAAAAATAAAAGTATTCTTTTAGTCTAATGAAATAAGAAAACTTAGGCTGAGATTTTATAACCAAGAGGTAATGTAGTACAGATGAAAATTATATCTGTTCTGATATATTACTTAATTAAAGATTTCTTTTAAATAGTAAAAAAAAAAAAAATGTTGTTTATATTAAAAAACAACTGGAAAATATGATCTTCCATTTTTTTTTTATACAGAGTGGGGTACGGTATATAAGGTTTTTGAACTCAATAATAATCTTTAAAATACATAACATCCTTTAAGTAATTCAGTAAAATATAATTTAGTAAATTTAGGTTAAAAAATTGATTTATTTCTTTATTCTTATCAAATTTTAAGATTAATCGATTATTACACGAATTATAGTGACCGTAAAAAAATAATATTTCCGTGTCGAGTAGTTATAAAAAATAGATTATCAGTAGTAGTTCTATAAGGAGGTTATTTTTTTTAATTTTTCACAAAATTTCTTAGAGTTTATATAATGATTGAGGTAATCAAATACACTCTACTTAAAATGTGTCATATAACACTGACTGATGACTTAAAAATATAAGTTCTTTCACTCTGTCCTCATATTTCCTTTTGTATTTTTTTCAGATATTTTATAAATATTGTATTCTAGGGGAAAATGATAAAAATATGTTAATGAAAACCATAGTAAAATATAGTGTATTATTAAAAACACGAAGCTTTGCGTTAGGGGAACGGTCTCAAAGAGAAACTTCATCGTTAAAGAAGGAATAAAGATCGTTGAGAAGGGAATTGTTAAATTGTAGCAATTGAGACTAAATATTGGGTGATGACATATTGTATCAGAAATGGTAGTTGATAATGAAGAATACTCATTAATGATTTCGAGATAGACTTCCCGATCATCACAATGTCTTCAACTTCTTGTTAAAGAAATATAATAGCCACTAACAGAAAATTTTATGAATAATTGCTAAACGTCATTCATTCTTATTCCTTTTTCTGTTTAGCTTTTGGAACCACTGAAAGGTATTATCTCAGAGGATGAATGAGGATGATATGTATGAATGTAAATGAAGTGTAATCTTGTACAGTCTCAGGTCAACCTGAGATGTGTGGTTAATTGAAACCCAACAATTAAAGAACAGCGGTATCCACGATCTAGTGTTCAAAACCTTATAAAAGAAGATGTCTTTACTAGAATTTGAACCTTAGAACTCTTGACATCATTTGTTTTCTTCTTATCAGAAAGGAACCTCGTGGAAAAATTTCTAAAGTCGGTAAATGTGTTAGCCGCTAACTGTTACAAATACATTAACAGACGGATGAAATACCAAAATATTATGTTAAAATAGGAGTTCGATTCGCTTAATAAAGTATTTTATAAAACAAAGAACTAAAACAGTGAATTATGATGTGTTATCGTTACTAGTAACAAAAGTTAGGTATTTTGTTTTTTAATAACGAATTAGTCAAGAATTCATAACCAATTCAATATTATATAAACTATAATTGATGAACTATTCGTTGATAACTTTTATTATTAAATATTATTTTATTTAATTTGGATGATTTATTATAAAAAAATTTATATAGATAATACAGCTTTTATTTTCAAGACATAATGATAAGAAATAATTTTTTTTTTTTCTATTATGGTTATAGCTTTAAGGATAATTTTTAAAATTAATGATAAGTAAGAAAATAGAGCACATTTTTCTATTATAATATTACTAACTGCTAATTATAAACAAATTCTAACAAATAAATGCCTATTATAATAAATTATAACTGATAATTATTAAATGGTAGTGAAGTACCATCGTTTAAATGAAATAAAATATTTAAAGCAGCCCTACAATAATTTGATAAAATGATTTAATTCTTTTTCTGAAAACAAAAGTAATCTAAATTGTTATTGATAATTTTAAATATAAATTTAAAAGTAAATCTCCTTCTTTAATAAAGTAAATATTTTCGTTAGCGGCCACCTTTAATGAGCAACCACTCTAAAAAAAATGATCAGTCATAAGTCGATCAACTCGAAAAAAATACGCCTTGCCTATATGTTGATGCGGTTGTATAGATTGATGCTATAATAGATTAACTAAACCGAACGTAATTTAATAATTTCTAGATTTATTAGCTTCCTAGCTATTAGTATTAGAAGTAAAAAACCTCTGAATATACCAAATTATATACCAATTAAGTACCAACTTTGTGATTAATACCAACCTGATTAGTATAAATACCAACTAGGCGATGTAAAACGCGTAATGAAAAAGCCGTATGGCTTTTCCATTGCGCGTTTTAACCATTAATCGTTTAACCATTTACCATTTTAACCATTAACCGTTTCCATTGCGCGAAAAACCATCTAATCTGAACATTCAGATCCGAGGTTCAAGTTTAGTCTGCTAAAGATCCGTCGAAAAATTTCGAAAATCTTGACGGAGAAATAAGAATAAATAATATCAAGAAAAGGGAACAGGAACTTATTATTAGCTCTAATAAAAGTGGGTAAAATTCAAGAAGTAACTAATTTTATGAAAGAAAAGAAGGTAACAATTTTAGCATTCAAAGAAATAAGTTGTATTGTCGAAGACACAAGCGACAGGACAATGTGGGGAATATATAATATCCAAAGTAAAAGAAAAAAATATATAGAACTAACAAACGAAATATGGACATTAAGAACAGCTTTCTTGGTACATAAAATCATTAGTTAATATTAGTTCTAAAAGAATGAAAACTTTAATAAAAAAAATTACAAAAAAAAAGAAGTAAAATATTTACATCGGATGTAAATGATGGAAGTCGATTGTCTGGCTTATAAGGATATTGCGATTCTATCACACAAAAAAATTACTGGTAGAAGTACTACAGGAAATAGCTGATAAAATCGGTTTGAAATTTCTTCTGAAAGCACAGAAATTTTAACTAAAGATAAAAAAAACAACATCAGCGATAAGATAACTTTTTTGTCATCTTGGTTTACCCTCTCTTTTTCTCTTTAGCCTCCGGAACTACTGTAAGGTATTACTTCAGAGGATGATATGTATGAATATGAATTAAATGTAGTCTTGTACAATCTCAGGTCGACCACTCCTGGCAAGTGTGGTTAATTGAAACTCAACCACCAAAGAACACCGGCATCCACGATCTAGTATTCAAATCCCTACAAAATTAACTGTCTTTACTAGAACCGTTGGGCATTTTTGTTTACCCGCCCTCAAAGTACTGGACCCACAATTACGTATAAACTCAGCTCCGGGTAGTGCCATTACCTCAAACTTCCTCAATAGGAACCGGCA
>JAAAKQ030122633.1:0-10903 GCA_010016005.3 Zanna intricata | reverse complement strand
GTGATAAATAAATGAGAATTTTATAAAAAAAATTTTAACTGGCTATGAATTTAATCAAAACCGCTTGTAGTTTTTCTAGTATCCATCCTTCACCGATGATTTCCATAGTGAGCGAATAATTTTAGAAAATTTATTCAGTGACTTTTCAATACTGATGATCATTGATAGTATAATTTGAACGGAAAAATGTCACCAGTATTTTGATGAGTGTGTTATGTAAAAAGTTTAAAATTCAACGAAAGATTACATTTGTAATGTAAATAATTTTTAAAAAGTTATGGGGGGGGGGGTTTCTTGTCACAGGCCATCTAAAACTATTATAATTGAGAGACAAAATAAATAACATTATTTTAAAGTATTAAATACAGTCAGTTATAAAGGAATCGGTATAAAACTAGCATTTAATAAATTGAATTAGCATCTCATACCTTAATTGCCTGAATATAATACCAAAATAAAATTAATTCATTGAAATAAAACTAATCGGTATAAAACCAGCAATAATTGATGTATGACAAGTAGCATCTAACGCCTTGAAGGAGTCTATAAAACCAATAGTAACTTGTATATTTCGAAATGCATCTTACATCTTCAAGGATTTGGTATACAACGAACTAACAAATTACCGTGTTTCAAATTTCCATAAAGGGTAAAATATTCAATAAAAATTAATGTATTTTATTTATGATTTTTATTATTTTATTATGATTATGTAAATAAAAATCAGACTATAATATCAAGTTAGAAACAAAACCTGTAACATAAATTAATGTAACCTAATTAGAAGGGACAACTAAATTAGATTTTTTGTTTTTTTTGTTTTTTATTAAATAACTGGTTATATTAAAAAAAAATACTTCTACTAATATATGTTTATGAAAAATTGAGTTGCCTTTAATTTGCCTATAGAGGGAAATAAGCTTTATTTTTGTTTGTTTTTGGCACAGTAAAGTTATTTTTTGATTACAAAGATAATTTTAATACAGTTTTAAAAGTAAGAAAAAAATTAACAAAAAAAAAATTATGGGAAATAATAACAATTATTTCCTTCCAGTTTCGTTGGCGAGATTTTGTTGCTACCTGATGTTACTGAAACATAAATTATCTCAATATAGTGGTAGTAAAAGAAGACTTTATTCTTTTTGAGATAACCGATCCATGTCTAATTACTATCACTACAAACGCACGCGCACCACAACACACACATACACACACACTAAGAGAGAGAGAGAGAGAGAGATTCAATTTTGTTTGTAGCTGACCAGTCACGTTACGTTATTTCTGCTGTATACATATTTGATATATAAACTACTACTGAACTCAGTGCAACCATTTTCAAGAATAACCAATACCTCTAGTCAAAATTATAAGTAAATAAGTTTTCCTTTGCTTCTTCATTAAACTGAATACATTTTTACATACCTTAGTAAGCTTACTGAAATACAAGAAGTATCTAGCAATAAATGATAGCAATAAGAGAACAATAGTGAGGTCACTATGTTCTGTTGACTGTTGAATAATTATTATCTCTTCTCGAAAAAGCAACTCTTACATGATAGCTCTTATAATTCAGGAGAGTTATATATAGCAAAACAAATTAAGTACCACTTTCAACTGAGAAAAAACAAATTATACACAAAAACTTAAAAAGTAGGGAATTTGTATGAATCAGACATTCTAAATTACGTGTTTGTCTTTGTCGCCAAGACAATCATAAATTATATCAACTCCGTACTTGTAAGTAAATCTTTTAGGTAGTATAATAAAAATAATCGTAAGAAATTTTTAATTGCATATCAGAAAATTATGAAAATGATGCAGTCATTATTCAAGATGTTTAGTCAATGATCATAGAACCAGGATCCAGGAAAAAAGGGATTGCGCATACTGGAAAGGATTCAGTAAGGTAACGAAAGACAATTTTCACACTATAAAGTAAAATAAGAATACCATAAAGTGAAGTTTTATATGCATCAATTCACGAATGGCTGCTATTAAACAGTCTATCAAATCCTCATTGGAGAATAATGTTACAAATTATACAAAAACCGGCCTCCGTGGCGTGAGTGGTAAAAGCATCTCGGCCTTTCATCCGGAAGTCCCGGGTTCGAATCCCGGTCAGGCGTGGCATTTTCAAACACGCTACAGATCATTCTCTCATCCTCTGAAGATATACCTAACGGTGGTTCCGAAGGTTAAAGAAAAAAAAAAGACCTATACAAAAACTGTCAAAGTTATATTATTATTTTTATAATAAATAATTTTACAAAATAAAAACATAAAATTATTAATTAAGATTACTATTATAATTACTTGCCACAAATGATTAATTATGGTTAAAAATTATTGTTATTTGTTGCTTGGAGGAAACATATTGAAATAAATCTAATAAATTTTTAATTATTTGCTGAGAAATTGCTATTTTCCATCACTATTAAATTTTATTTATTCAGTAAGTGATAACACTTTTATGGGGATAAAATTTTAAGAGTTCACCAACCAATAAACTTATATTAAGGAAAGTGAGAACTAAGTAAGTAAACAAGACCTGTACATTATCTTCAATGTACAATGACGAGATGCTATCTGCTTTTATATAATCAAATACTGTTATAGTAACATTATACAATGCATAAGTATACATATACCACCCTTAGTGTAGTATATAATATAGTAATCCTAAAGAGAAGGTTGTTTCTATGTTGACTTACGCAAGCACTAAGACTTGTATGTTTAGGACAAACCATCGTAGTTTTCATCTCAAAATTGGATACATACTGTTGCTATTGTAAGTAATAAAAGCCTTCCCTACTTCGTTAAGGCTGAATACTAAAATTATCCTAAATCTATTTCATTATTAAAAACATATTTTCTTAAAAATAAAATAAAAATTTTAAATTTTAATGAAGCTTGTATTGAATAAAAATAAATATTAGTAAAATAACCTTTCAAAGAAAATTTTCAATAAAGATCTACTCTTCTCGTTTAAAAAGAAATCAGTATAGAAAGTAAGGAAGACTTCTAATCTGTGATTTATAGTTCTAAAATAATATTTAAAAAAATGTTTTTATTAAAAATACATAATTAATTTATTTAGTTTATTAAAAACATAAGAAAAAATCGGAATATATTTTATACAATACAGTCACGATTACACATTAGTTATCAGAATTTACTATCGACAAAATAATTTTTTTTTTTTATAAAACCTATTCACGAAAAACCAAGTGGTCAGAAACTGAGTTAAATGACACAAAACATTTTATCTGGCACGTGATTATTTATTTTTTCTTTTATCCTAAGAATTTGAATAGGTTTTTTACATAATTTGTTCTAGTGTGGAACGAGTTCGACTACGCATAGTAGATAAATGCACTATTTTTGATTATCATTACAAATAAATATGAAAAATATTAGCGATAGTACCAAATGACACAATTTCCCTTAATTATCTTTATGTTTAAAAATAATTTACATTTATCATTAACAAAAAATAATAATAAAGAATTATTCTTTTTCAATTTTGAAATACGAAAAATATATGTAACATTAAAAGATGTTTTATTAACTAAATAATAAGTAAATTACTTTCATTTTTCATAGGAAAAGTTGGATTAATTAGACCAATATTTTCCACTCCGTCGTCAATTCTTTAATCATAATTATTTCAGTACCAAATGAAATTTGATCACTTTTTTTAAAATTTAAAAAACTGAGATTATTCGTAATGAGAAAAATAATTATTTATTTATATACATATGCATATATTATTTTATAGCTTAAAAAATAGGAGATGTTTAAAAAATTGATATATATATATATATATATATATATATATATATGTATAGGTTTTCTGCTAAGATCTCATAATTCTTTATTACGAGTACAATTATTTATATTTCTCAGCTTCATCATAATTAAATCACATGTTGGCATGTTTCGGATATACTCGCTTTTCAAAACACACTGTACTGACACTTCTTTCTTTTTGTAAGGATTAATATAGCTTTAGGTTACACAGCTTACCCCATTTTTATTTTTGAATCTTAATTTCGGTTTTATTTAGGAACATTAGTTTGTTAGTAGATAAAGGAACAGGGAAAATTGAATTGATAAAGAAGCAAAGATTGTATTCAATTGAAAAATTATTTATTTTAAATTGATAATAGGTTGCATGTGAAATGAAACGTTATAATATCATAGTATTGATATTATGTATCAATAATACATAAGTATTATTATAAGAATTAATTTTTTAAGTCTTTCAAATTATTACCAGTAAAAAACAAATAAATAAAAATAATAAAACATTAAATGGTGAGCTTAATAAACAAAAAATGACAACAAAGTTGTCTGGCATTGGTTATTTATTCTTATGTACTAAAAAAATAATGATTCATGAAAAAAATTTTAAAGATCGATATTTATAAACATTAATCGAAACCCCCAATCTTCCCAATATTGGTCCTAAAGTGTTTTTGCACAACTACTATGCTTAGGAAGATAAAAAAATATTTCGGTTAAAAATATACAATAAATAAAATGATAGCTTTTTTCGACTTTTGGAGAAGGAAGAGAATTTGGGGGCAAAACATTTGTAAATGTTAAAATATGTATAAAATAAGTACAATGCATACTTGTGTACGCAATGCATACATAATAAAACTGTATACCGAAGTTAATAAAAAGTAAGACTATATTTGAAAAATTTTGAGAAAATTGACTACAAAGAAACTATTTACCCAACCCCGTAGAAATAATGACCCCCCCCCCATAACTTTTACCAACAAATTGCCCCGTATACAAGATCCAACATACGTACATTTGTGTTTTAGCGCGTACACATAATACAATACATACATACGTACAAACCTACACTTTTTTTTTTCTTTGGGGTCGCTAGGTCATGAAATGTCGAGAAATGTTAAAACTCCATACCTCATTTTTTTGACTGGTTACCAAACTTTCCTTCTTCTTGAGCTCAGATCTAGAACTATGATGCCTAGTTCTACAGCTGTAATTAAATTGAGGATTCAAATTTAATATAAATTTAAATTTAATTAAATTGAGGATAAGATATTGTAAATTAATGCGTAAATTATAAAAATTAGGAACGGAATCACAATAACGCCCTTTTTCATAAGTCAAAGTATTGTGTTGAGTTACACGAAAACAGTTTCATGGTTGAATTTTATAAACTTACTAATATCTCTCTTTAATCTGTATAGCCTCTGGAACCATCGTAAGGTATTACTTCAGAGGATGAATGAGGATGATATGAATGAATTTGAATGAAGTGTAGTCTTGTACAAGAACACCGGTACTCACGATCTAGTATTCAAATCTGTTTAAAAATAACAATCTTTTAGTAGAATTTGAACCTTAGAACTCTTGAATTCGAAATCAACTGATTTGCGATGTCGCGTTAACCACTAGACCAGCCCGGTGAAAAATGATAATTTTAACTTTTGATCACATTTAACAATTTATTATTTTTTTAAAGAAATTAATGAAGAGATTGTTTTAATTCATTCTAATTATAATAGAAAGTAAAAAATTTAATTTTTATTAACTATCTCTTAGAGTAAAATTACAACCAAACGGTTTCTCAAGGATCAATCGTAAAGCAAAAGTCAATAAAAATAACACAGCCATTATCAAGCCCTGCAAATAAACAATATCTGGTTTACTAAAGTGACAAGTAAAGTCTCATGGTCTTACCACTGAACCGAATATAGTGCTGAATATCAGAATGCTTAATTCTTCAAAATAACAGTACATTCAGTTCTAGCCTTTATTCTATTCAATACAGAGACTAGCTGTTTAATAATACTGTCAGAGAAAAACCAATTCAGCCTGTTCATAAAAAATTACAAACTTCGTTTACTTAAAATTATTGGTGACAGTTTTTCAAATAATTTTATTATAAAAGTTTAAATTTTACTTAAAGTTAAGTTAAAGTTTAAAATTTTATTATAAATTATAATTTATAATTTTTAGTATGGATATATTCATTATGTTTGAAAGTAGGCAACGATATTGTTAAAATTTTATGGTGTTTGAATATCTATGTATATTTTTGTGTTTGTATATATTTATATGTGTATAACTGAACACTAATTTTTGTTGGGAAATGAAGTTAAAAATCAATTTACCTCTATCGTATATATTTTTTTAATTTTCATAATTAAAATAAAAGCTCTAAATTAGTATGTTAAATCAGTAAAAACTTATAAACATTTTTACATATCTTAAACGTTTCTAAGGTAATTTATGTTATCACAAAACTTTATAAGAAATACAAATAAATAAATTTTTACAAAATATTTTACAGTTGTTAATGATGGAAAAAATGTTATAATTATCTATATTCAAGAAGCAACTCTTTTTGAAATAATGAAGGAAAAAAGAATGTTTACTTTTTCAAGCTCGAGTATGAAAAAGTAAGTATTCAGAAAAAATTATGTAATTCATAATCGTTTAAGAGGAGTCGGGTTTACTTGTGATCTACCCAGGTGTTATAAGTAGTTCTTTTAGAAAGATTTAAAAGAGTTTTTTACTTAGAATAAAAGTAGTAGATTAGAACAGGAAAAAGCAGATAATAGACTCCTTCCGTTAACCTTTACGAAGAGGATTTGTTAAAAACATAGTAAGATAAATGTTTCCGGTGCATGATATAAATGTATGCGAGTAGACACACACGCGCGCCCGCATCATACGTAGCTGCATTTTTGGTGAACAGTGTTTTTTGAAAATTATGACGTTAAATTGTTTAAAATAATGTAAATTTTTATTATAATGTAAATAAAAGGATTAAAAAAACCCATGCTTATAAGAGTGCTGACATAACTTGTACACAAGAATCTTGGTTGGACTTCGAATATCGGATTTAACGTTTAAAAAAAAAAAAATATATATATATATATATATATATATATACTAGAGTCATGCAATAAAAAAAAAGATAAATAGCAACAACGGGAAAACATTTTATAAAATAAACGGAAATTGTGTTCTATTAAAGATGGTACCCCGGATATAAAATTATTAACTGTTGGAAAAATATTTCCCTATAACTTCTTTTGTTTATATCAAAATGTCCGCCCCGTTTGAAACGTATACAGTGGAAAAACAACCTGTAGTGATAAGATTTTTTTTTCTCTTGAAGGTGTAAAACCGAATGAAATTCATTCGGAAATGTAAAATAGTTTGGGGACTGTTTAAATCGGGTAAAACTAGTATCTTTCTATTTCTTTCTGTTTAGCCTCTGGAACTACCGTTTGTAAGGTATTTCTTCAGAGGATGAATGAGGATGATGTGTATGAATATGAATGAAGTGTAGTCTTGTATGATCTCAGGTCGACCACTCCTGAGAAGTGTGGTTTATTGAAACCCAACCACTAAAGAACACCGGTATCCATGATTTACTATTCTAATCCGTATAAAAGTAACTGCCTTTACTAGGCTTTAAACCTTAGAACTCTCGATTCCGAAATCAGCTGATTTGCGATGATGCGTTAACCACAAGACCAATCTGGTTGCTTAAAAACAAGTATCACCAACTTTAATCGTAGCGAAAGACCGGTCAAAATTTTGAGTGACACTTTTAAAATTCGTATTAATCATTTTATTCAACCGGAAAAAAAATTTGGAAATTGCTAAAATTTATACTGTGAGTTTGGAATTTTCCATCGTATTATCGATGATAAACTGAATAATTGGAAAACTGGTCAATGTAGGTTTTGAATTAGTTAACGTAAAATTACAGATATCCGGAATTCATGTATGTACCGAACTTAAACGAGATATTTAGTGGAACATAGTTTTCTAGTTAATGTAATAACTTGTGTTGAAACCTTCCATTCATCATTTTGAGCCGAAATCCAAACGTTAGAGTATAAATTGGAAACAAACAACTTCATTGAACAAGAAAAATATCTAAACCTACACTCACCTACTAAGTGATGCTAACAATGTTATGAAAATATAAAGCCCAGTTTTTTGTCAATTTGCTTGAAGAAAAATGTGCAATCAACAGTGATATTTTGATATATCAGGAAACAAAGTTAAAATCACAATAAGAACATCTTGGTTTTCTTTTAAGTCATAGATCTTATATATCTAAATGGCTAGCCCCATACAGCCCAAAAGACATGGGCTGTTCAAAGGCTGGATAGAAAGTACTGCCATACCAATTCTTACAAATTTTTTTTTGTTTGGTTCTAAGTTTTTACATGGCAACAATGAGCAGGCTCAAGACATTTCGCATATATTCTTATTGCAGTAGTAGGTGCTAAAATTTTTCTGAGGATTATGATGAATTTTCCGTTAGTTTCAGCGTCATTAAAATAACAATAATTTTTCTACAGTCATTTTTTTTTAAATTATTGAATGAACCTCGTAAGTACTTCTTTCTTTTAGTGCATATAATCTAAGTTACAACTCTTCATAATAACTTATAAACTATCTTAGCTTGGTTATCAAACAAATTTTTGGTCATGAAAAAACATACGTAAACGTAAATAAAAATAAATATTATAAAAATGCAATTTTATCGTAGTCAAATAAAAATTTTAATATATTTTGTATAAAACCTCATATAAAAATTTTCACTGGATAATTAATGTTTTTTGTATAGTCAAACGAACATCATCAACGTTTTTAAAAAAAATAAATTTTGTTTTTGTAATATAGTCTCGTCAGTTGCTCATGATTGCATGAATTTTTTAAACTGTTTTTATGCTTTTTGTAATTGGGATCTCTTCTTTGTAAATATAAATTATTTAGTAAAAATTACTCAACTAATATTATATATGTTAATAAAAAATATAATTTTTTTTTGTGTTTTTTTATTATTTAAGCTCGTTTTTAAAATTATAATTTCTTTAAATAAAAATTTTAAAAAAATTATATAATGTTTTTGTTATTTTAATATAATTATAAAATATAAGGTGAAATATTTACTATATATACATCAACACCTCTTCATTACCTAAGGTTATCTTGTGGGACGCAGTTCCTATTAATTTTATCACTGATGACTTGGAAACCGGGTCAAGGTGAACTTTAAAATACATTTAGCTGTGACTTAGGATACTGTAATTACATCGTAGTTCATAAATACTTTGTAATAACAAAGTATAGTTAATTGCTAAACGCTCCATCAAAAGTTGTTTAAATAATATTAGTCGCTTCCCAAATACATTAAGATATTTCTAAATTAACACGGAACAGATTTTAGTAATATGGAGTTCCTGCACGATGTTAATCAAATTCCACCTCTTCTAAATGTTATATAAATACAACGAAACTAAAGTAACCCTTGAAAATGATTACGATAAACCATTAATACATCTTTGCAATAATAACAGATTTTATTACAAAGAGAAAAAAAAATCCATTTAAAAAACTGCATTAGAAATAAAAAAAAAGAAGATAATAAACAAATCAATGAGTAAAGTTTTCAATTCTTCTTTAAATTGTAACTTTTTGAATTCATCTCCAAAGAAATTAAAACTACTAACAAATTTGTAATCCAAAATACGTGAGAGATTTCAAAAAATTAAAAAAATTAGATTGTGTGAAATACTGAGTAGTGGATTGAAAAATGTAACTATTATTATTTTCTTTAAATTTATCCAATTTAAATGTTTTTACATTAATTAAAAATGTAGGTTAGTAATTCCGAAAAAAATAGAACCGTAATGATCATCTTAATTAAAGAAAAGGAATATAAAAAAAAACCGATGTTAAATAAAAATAAATGTGAAATAAAGTTTTCTAGAAATTGGCAATTCGTATAAATTTTAATAAAATAATATGACCTTTCATAAAAGAAAGAATAGGGAAAGTAAAGGAAGACTTCATTAAGAAGGATTTGATTCTTTTGAGAATGTGGATATGGAGAATGACGAAGAAAGTAAGATGGGATGATAAAGTAAGGAATGAGGAAGTAATTAAGCAATGGTGTAAGGGACCTGCCGCCAGGGAGAACAGCAGATCATGGTTATTACTTTAAAATTTCAATTTTTCAGCTAATTTAAAAAAAAATTTCATCATAAAAATAATATGAAATCTGAATGATTTTTTTTAGCTCCTTTTCTGACTATGCTATTTTTATTCAAAAAAAGAAAAACTTGTACTGTTGTTACCTTGAAGTAATTTATTGATAGATAAACAGATTAATTTTCCTTCAAAAAAATAAATAAATAAATCATTGAAATGGTGAATTTGTTCGTGGTAATGGTTTGTATATCGATAAAAAATACACATTGTTGAATAACAGAATAGGTTTTCTCCTTAATTTGGTCGACTGAAAAAAATTAATGTTAAGCTTTCTAAATAACGAGCTAATAAACATAAATATCAAAAAAGCAAAAAAAAAAAAAAAAACGCCTTGTTACAAAAGAAAATAAAAAATAAAAATTGTCTTATATACGATGATGGGAATCTCTTGTCTAGTAATGATTATAATGTAAACATTTCAAAAAAGCATAATATTTTTTTAAATTTGGTTTTTCATCCTTACATCCTACGTTATTCGAAAAGGTGCATATAACCTTCCGAGCGGAACTTATACAGAGCTTATTTTGACCAGTTTGCAATGTGCTTGTGGATTTCGTTTTAAACAACGAATCTTCCACGAAACCGTCGAAGAAAATAGTAACGAATGGTAATTATTTTTTAACAATTTACGTATGCAGTCTATGTAATAAATCCTTTAAAAGAAAAAGGAGATAACCTGGCCACTGGAGGTTTTTTTTTTTTTTTTTTTTTTTTTTTTTTTTCCTCCGGGACCCCCGTTTGGTTATTTCTTCAGAGGAGGAGGTGAATGAATTGTAGCGTGTGTGAAAAATGGCATGCCCGACCGGGGTTCGGACCCGGGGCCCCCCGAAGGAAAGAC
>JAAAKQ030122621.1:0-31972 GCA_010016005.3 Zanna intricata | reverse complement strand
GTTTAAAATGTCTGTCCAATTCGTAAGACAGACTATGCCAAACTGTATAACGCACAAATTCACTTCAAACAGTTCATAACAACAAACAATCAACTGTACACGCGTCAAAATTTGCGAACACATGCGACAGTAACCGAGCGTTTGAATTAGCGAGCCAGCTCCGAGCGCGTTCGAGCGCACTCCGATCAACAGAGGCCCGAATAAGCACGAAGCCGCCCGAAGCCCACGTTATGGCTTCGGGTAACGGATTCGTTATCGAATTTCGGTGAATGCCTCCCAGCTCTCACCGATTTATTAGACGTAGTCACGTCAAAAAAATTACTTCCCTTTTTTGAACAGAGAGATTTTTGTTATTAAATTCTAAATCTGTAATGGTTTATTCAAAATTGTTTTGCAAATTTTCAGCTTAGAAAATTAGATCACGCTTTACTACTAACAGTCTTGTTATCTAATGCTCCTAAATCTGGTAATCTAATATAGATGGATTTTACCAAGAAACACCTGAAAAAATAAATTCCTAAATCGAGATAGTGACATTGTTATTTTTTATTAACCAGTGCATTTCATCAATTAGCTGGTAATCATCGGAGATATCCGAAACTTTTTTCTTTATCCACGTTCGGAATACAATCTCAAAATATTTTCTACCATTTTCATACAATTCGTCGCATTAATTTTACACAAATAAACTACTTACTTATCAATTTCAGCCGGTATCATCAGTTGAAAATCCGGAAGAAAAATTATTAATCGATTTTTACAGTAGGTGATGATATTGATTGTATTATTAATTTAAACAAACAAGTTCTTAATAGGTTACATATAAATTATCATTCAGAGGTCTCGGCGTATGGCATATTATACTAATAAATTTCAACAAATAAGTTGACCTTAAGTCAATCGGGTGTGCCAACATCCGCAACATAAATTATTGAATAGCCTTTAATTTTCAATATGATCATTGTATCTTTCCCTAAGAAGTTCATCTTCATTAAACCTTCCCAAAGAAATTTTAGAGAAATTATCATGAGCCAAGTTTCAGCTGTTTTTGAACAAAGTACAAGTTGTAATTGTATATAAATACAAAATTAAATTACTGGACATTATAAAAAAATAAATATAAATTGAATGTAATTAAATTATATCAGAATTGTACACATTTTCAAAAAATTCAATTTTGAAGTTTTTCTAAATAATCACCATGCAAACATAGCTACTGCAGTTTACATGGTTATCAACTATCGAATTCGATCTAGTAAATTAACAAGTTAACTTGCATGTTTCACTGGACACGTAACATATTTATTGATGAATTTAAGTTCAATAAATAACTTAATTTCAATGGTAAATAAAATAATTATTAAACCCCCCCAAAAAAAAAAAAAATCGACTATTAATTGTACACATCTATCTAGAATAATTACGAAAAACGAACAAAAAATAGTTAAGTTTTTTTTTCTTTTCTTACGACATTTTTTCAGGACATTTCAGTAATTTAGTCAGCGATGTGAAATTTAATATTACTTGTACATTTTATGTTACATTTGGATGCCTTTAGTCTTAATAAAGTGGAGGCCATTAAAATCATCATCTCATATAGTCTAAACAGGCACCCGGCTACAACATAAAATAATGTAATATAAAATGTTAAATTATTTACATCGATGACTAAATTACTGCATCCTGTAAAAATGGTTGTAAGAAAAGAAAGAAAAACTTGTTTAATTATTTTCGTTCGTTTTTCATAATTATTCTTGGTAGAGATGTGTACAATTAGTAATCGGTTTTTTATTTTTTTAATAAATATTTTATGTAGCGATTTTTTTTTTGTTTCCTTGTCATCTAAATACAATACTTGGTAAAGTTTTTTTTTTCGAAAAAAAAAAATTTAAAGAAGAATAATCATATTTTATAAAAATTAGTCTTTAAGCAGTTAGCAGGAAAGATTTTCATAATTTTTTGTGTATTTACAAAAATAAAGTCCAGTTAGATTAAATAGTAGTATATATATATATATATATATATGTGTGTGTGTGTGTGTGTATATTACACTTTATTTATTTTTATCTATTGTTTTGACAGGTGAGGTGTTTGGTGTTTAAAACGAATATTTCAAAAGATTGTCATTTCAAATTCATCTTTATACTGGAGTGCGGGTAATTATCTAAAATTGTCATTTGTATAATTTCAACAATTTTTACTTATTGCAAACTAATTTACTTTTTTTGCAGATTAATGAATAATTTTCATATTTATATACACATAAGGTTATAAAAAAATTTAA
Source organism: Zanna intricata (assembly GCA_010016005.3). Classification (NCBI taxonomy): domain Eukaryota; kingdom Metazoa; phylum Arthropoda; class Insecta; order Hemiptera; family Fulgoridae; genus Zanna; species Zanna intricata. The sequence goes on along the minus strand of JAAAKQ030122621.1, from coordinate 29,688 downwards.
TTAGTATAAAAACATCTGTATATAGAATGTAATTTAAAAAATTTAAAAAAGCAGATTTCAAATAATAGATGGTGTTTTATGTAAAGTAACTGACGTTACGCAACAAAATATTTGTGGGACGGGAGAAGAAAATTTATAACATGAATTACTAATTAAGTTCATTTCTATTTTCTTTTTATTTCATCAATATATGGATACACCATTCTTTGTCATTTTATAATAAAATTTGATTATAATTAGTATTTTTTAAATTTTATTACCATATTCTGTGTAAGATTTCACTGGTTTACAATAGAAAGATTGATGTGTTAGAAATCAGAGTTATTCTAGATTTTTTTTTCTCCTTAAGGCAGATAATTACGAGTATTAAGACATGAAGACTCCATAATTATTAAGTAGAACCCGTCAATAAATTCCTTTACATTAAAAAATACAAAAGGTTAATGAGAATTTATTTACATTTTTTTGAACATATAAATATTTAATTCTTGAATTAAATATAATTTACTTTTTGGTAGAAGTGGAGTTGAAAATATATAAAAATTAGTTCTTTTAATTGACTGAAATACTTATTTTTGCGATGTATTTTGTTTTATTACTAACCCTTCCGTCTAGCCTAAAGGGACTGTATTTAGACCAGACTCCGTAATGTGTTCATCATGATGAGAATAATTCTCTTTTTCTTCTTCTTGTGAACCAGTGTAGAAATTAAACTTCTACCAACTTTAAGCGGAGTCATAACCTCCTCTTTAGCGGTATCCCCACACTTCTATTTCCTTTCGATAAATAAGTTAGAACATCATAGGTAAGAATAATACTGATAAATAATAATTAGTCTGCTGTGTAGTTTATAAAAACTATCTATGCATTGTAGTTTCTTCAGAACAAAAGTTTGGTCAGAACAGGACTAGAAACTTCGAGTGGTCTGACGTATACGAATTTGAAAATAGTCGGCCGCCATATTAAAAGTAGTAATTATAGCCAACTATCCGTCCTTCGTCCAGCTAAAAAAGTATTTTCACTGATCTTCAGAAGGAAAATAAAGGTCAGAAGGAGGATCGTACTTCGTTTCTCATTTTTTTTACTTTTTGTTTGTTTTCTTTTTATTTATATTTTTAGTCAAGTAACCACGTCGCACACAAATAACAGTGGCAACGGCCGTGTCAGTTGAGCCGCAACGCCGTATACCACCGCATCATTTAAGCTACGTCTTTCGATAACCAAAAAAGATAGCAAAAAAGAAAAAAACCTTTTTTTGTAGAAAATTTAATTTCAAGCACTTAAAGTGGATTTTAACTTCGATTTGATCAGCAATTTAGCTACACAAAAGTGGAATATCGGCAAGAAACATAATCCGGTTGTTACCGCAAGCCATTAAAACCCCCAGAATCTTGAAACGCTGAAACATTTCTTAACAGCAATAGTCCTGTGTTCTTTCCAGGTATAAAAATCGATTTTCATATAAAATTTCAGATCAATCATGCGAGTAGTTTTTGCGTGAAAGAGTAACTCACAGATACCACTAGATTTATATATCGATAAAACATATATAATTCAATTATTTGGATTTACAATTCTTTTTAGTTAAACTAATAGAATGATGGAATTGGATTTTAATGAAACTTTCATTAGTAATAAGCATGGTAGAAAACTAGTCTATCATTATAATAGATCAATTGTGAAAGGGCCGTTATCTCCTGAAGAAAACGTTTTACGTTGGATTTAATGTAAATTTAATTAAAATTAATAAATTATAAAATAAAAGCAAAAATATTTTTAAAAACTGTCCTTCGCTCCAATTGTTAAGAAAGAAGAATTTAAGTAAAGTAAATTTAAAATTATTGTAGTATGAAATTATTATGGAATTTTAATCAGCTTTATAATAATTATACTTGCATACTTTTACTGGTTGATATCTGAATCCAATCAAAGGATTAAAAATGTATAAATCTTCTAAAATTCAGAAAGAACTCGTGTGTAACATCAGCTGTCAATCAAGTATAACAGTTAGTGTAAAAAAGTAATTTGCGCAGATACAGTTGGAAAATAGATAATTATAAAAATAACAAACATTTGATAACTCAGTTGAAGTGTAAACACCAAACAGTATGCTTCGTTATTATTTCTCTGCTGCCTTCAAAGCGTGATATTATTTATTTTTATTCAGTACGTTTATTATTTTCAACTACGTTTTCTAATTAAAAATGTATAACATATATTTACTTCTGATAATGAGTTCTTGTTTCAGAAACATGTCGTTAGATACAATATGAATATACAATACGGATTAAAATTAAGGTATTTATTAAAATATTATAAATATATTTATGGAATTTGAAACCCGCGTGTTTTCTCATAATAGTTCTTATTTTGTCATTGCTTGACTGGAATTCAAACCCGGGTTTTCTAGATGAGAGGTGAAATGCTGCAATCCCGACGGACTTTTAATTAGAAATTAGTTTTCATAAATCGAAATAAAAATCCCAATTCCCCTTCTTTTTAACTGCTGCTGGTGTTAAAAAAGTCAATATTTACTTAAGCCCAGTTAGAAAAAAAGATTTTTGTTTTTTTATATAATCAAAGGATAAATTTTAAGTGATATTTTCGTGATTTTAACATTTAAAAACGATAAATAGAGATTTATAGGAATTAATTGACAAATTTAGTATAACCAATGCATAAACATTTACGTAAAACTAAAAAACATTGTTAATAAGTTGTTACATAATCATTTTTCTACGTTCATAAAAAATAGTATTGTTAACCTAAATTTATTATATTTATTACAAAATAAATAAGTGCATCAACTATCTACAGTTAATTACTGAAATAAATGTAAAAAAAGGAAAAGTACAACACTCCAAAAACTATTTACACATATTTTCCTTAAAATCTAAATCTAGATGGTCATTTCAGTTGTTAAATCATCACCATCAGACGACACTATGGAAAAATGAAAATAAAAAAAAAAGAAACAATAATAAAAATTGAGATAGTACTTAAAACCACTTATCTAGTGGAATAGTGATTTTTTTTTTTAATTGAAAAACCACTATAAGAAAATAAGTGAGAATTTTTCTCACCATAATGAAGATAATGAACACAGTAGGAGTTCGGACTAACAACATTCCCGACAGGCAAGACGACAGAACGAGCAAAACGAGCCCTGACCGGCATTAAATAAAAAATTCAGTCGATTTTAGCCGGAAATTAAAAGTAAAAAAACCCTTGTGTATTTTTGCGCAAGAAGACTGATTTTACGTCATTTTATTTTGTTTCCTTTACCCCTGCTCAAACACATACCCACATAACATGACCTCAAAGTATATAACTGTACTTGAATGAGCCGAAAAATATTGTTGACAATACATACCGCAGATAAAGAAACGTCGACTTTCCAACTTAAGTTGTGGTACAAACCACACTTTTAACATGCCCCGTTTAAATTTTTTTTTTGACCTTAAATTGTGCGTAACTCAAGAAACTCTACCAATCTTCATGATGGCATGAGCGACCTTCATGGTATGAGAGTGAAGGGTAAGCGAAACGCTTGCTTGGAGCTAGGTAGGTAGATTAGGGACGGGAAGGATAGGTCCCCTGAGGAGGGGCATTTCGGCATTCCAGAATCGGAGGTCGGAATATTCCGATGAGATGGAACCCGATGGGGGGATCTTCAAGAGACCCAAGCTAGGGGGGGGGGAGTTAATTTGCTGCTACGGCACTGGGGCGCGACTGACGATATACATAACGGTGGTTTCGGTTGCTCCTGGGGTACTTAAAAAAAAAAACCAATCTTCATGAAATTTTCACATGCTCAACTTCAGATACACTACTACAGCATAATTAAATTTCTATGAAATTGATGCAGTATGTTTAGAGATTTTCGAACCGCCAAATTTTTACATAGGCCTATAAATATATATACAAGGAAACCATAATTTAAGTGAATGGTATTTTCGTACTCTTCATATCTCAAAACGTAAAAAAAAATATAATTATCATTCCCTACTCAATCGAAAGTAATACCGCACTTTTCTTCGAAAAGTCGTTAAAAAAAATTCAAATAACCATTATTTCTCAATAATCTCAGTTGAATGCTAAAATTTTGTTTTAAAAGTATCTGAATCATTTGATTCTCTAATCAGACTGTCCACCAGGATTTAGTGTATTCCTGTTTAGAGGTTGGGTGAAAACCAATCAATGTAGATTAAGCAACTTGTGAAAGAGGCTGGTATTAAATCATGGCGGGCAGTCTGATTGGAAATACAAGGTTGAAATAATTTTTAAACTACATTTTCGATTTTTATTAAAATTACCTATATCGATAACGGTTTGTTATTTGTATTTTTTTATTTTTAATTATTATTCTAAAATCGTGACTAAAAATAATTATTTTATAGTGTTTTGTAAGTATTGTTTAATGATAATATACATTGTTTGTTATTATTATTAATATCGTTTTCTATCTTAATTTACTTTACAAAAGATTTATTATATGTACTTTTTGGTAGTGTTTACTTATAAAAATTACTCTTTAAAAATTGAAATTAGCATCTAGATTTAGATGTTAGGTAATATTTATGTGAACAACTTTTTGGACTATGATCTCGTTTTCAATAATATAATATTATGTATGATTACTTATTTTTTCTAACTGTAATCTGTTTAAAATTTAATATATATATATATATATATATATATATATATTAACTCATATTATATATATATATATATGTATAAATTTCTGTAAGATTACATATATGAAGGAGACAAAGCCCAATAGGAATTAACTTCTCTATATTCCTTTTATTCTGGTTGTCGTCCTATAACGGCCGCCGATGGGTGATAATGAATGGATAGTTTTTTTTATAGCTTATGAAAAGGTATTATGCTCTGACCGGAGCCAAACTCAGAACCTCAAGATGAAAAAATACATAACATTAACATATATATATATATATATATGTTAAAAGATCACAGCCAGTTGTATTATACTTTATTTTATTATTAGTTTATAATAATATATATATTTTTGGTGCTTGTTTACAGTTTTGGTATTCCAAAACTGTACCACAATATTAGAAATTTATACCACAATATTAGAATAACGGTTTTTTTTATGTGATTATAAAAGCTGTGCTTAATAATGTTAGTATATACGTTTATGCATTTGAGTGTATTTAAATGTACATTTAAAATTATTATACTTATAAGAAGAAAGACTGCGATAAAATATAATAAACAAACCGACAGACTGTGATAACATTATTAAACCTTTTAATATATTCACTAAGATACTGTATTAAGGTTATATGCATGTTATTGCTGTATAAGAAAACCTTTTACGGAGATAATTAACCATTTTATTACATAAAATTTTAAATTTTATAGAATTAATTAAATAATAATGAATTTAAGCGATTTAATTTTATTTAATTATAGGTTATAAATAGACTGTTAATTATTAAATTAATATTTTAATTACGCATTTATTTAATTATTATTTTAATAGTTATATTTTACGATTAACGATGGTAATTTAATTTATTTGATAAAGCAAAACGATGCTATGTCTTGGGCTTTACATATGTTATCCTAATTAACTGAGGTGTATTATAAAAACAGTGTATTAGTCATGCTAGTATTATTAAGGTGTTCGTATTAAACTACCGTATAACTAATTAAGCAGACTACTACTGCTGGAATTATAGAATGCTATGTTTAATATATAAATATTAACTTGGATACTATAAATTTCGATACAATTTAGTTTATATAATTAATTTTGTTGTTGAAATCTGTTTTCTGTATTGTAAAAGATTATTTTATCGACATACAAATAGAAGCTAATAATTTTCATCTTCTTCTTCTCCTTCTTATTAATAATAATAATTATTATTATTATAAAACCCAGAAGAATGGAGTATTTCATACTTTATAAAATTCATATTTAATAAATAACAGTGATTAGGCAATTGGCCTACAGTTGCTAAAATAAATTATTATTAAAAAAATAAATAAATTTTTTAATTATACTTTAACAAAAAAAGAAAGTAGTATTCACCAATTTAATATATGTACAATAAAATACCATATTTTTTAATAAATCTAACATTTTTATAATTATAAAAAAAAAAATGCTTTCTATTTTGTGAAAAATTAAAATTAAAATGATATTAAAAACTTGTTTAAATTCGGTGTTTAGTTTCTCATTGAAAATTAAAAAAAAAAAAAAAAATTTAAGTTAAAAGCAAACTTTTTTACCAAGTAACATTTTGTATTATACTATATTAAATATTGATTTGGACCAAAAAAAGTGCAAAAAAAATTTCAACTACAGTATATTATTAAAGTCGTCAATCAAAAAATAAATATACATTGCTCCAATATTCGATTACAAACTAAAAAAAACGAACTAATTATATAAATTCGTTAAAACAGCAATTTTTAACGATTGTATGATCACCTTCAGTTTTTTTAATAGTTTAATTTACGGTATGCTTATGATCAGGAAAACACAACATGTAAACATACATGCGAGAAGCAGATATGGATAGCGGGTGACCCGTCCAAGGTCAAAGTCCGTATTTTAGTCGATTAGACCTGTTCAAATGCTAATCTGTTCTGTGAAGAGAGGTTAAAGTTCTGTAAAAAGAAGTTAGAGTTAAGGCTGAAGTTGGAGTTAAAGTTAGTTTTGGATAAATAGGAATAAACCACAAACTAACCATAATAGTCTTCGGAGTCAGCCGTTGAAGATTACTGACGGCGCTCTACGTAAGCTGATTATCCATCGTAGCCATTCCTCTGTAATTTATCACTAACCTCTCTCTATAAACTCTAATCTTAACTTTAATCTCTCCTCACATAACGGATTAGCATCTAAACAAGTCTCGATAACCGACAAAACTGATTGCTAATTGACTAGAATACTGATAACGCGACGCAGATTTGATCTTGCATGGGTAGCTCGCTGTCAAAGTCTACTTTCCGACACTTGATCTTGTGTTTTCCTGATCTGAAGTGTATTTACTACGGTATATTAAAGAATGAAAAAAAATTAAAATTGATCTTGTAATTGCACATATTTAACGTTAAAATAACAACTTGTGAAATCGTTTTAAAATTTGTGATAAATAATAACAATTTTTTGGCTATTTTTTTAAATATGCTTTCAGATTATTTTTTCCCATGGCAACTATAGAAAAAAAAAATTTTCTTTTACAATATTAGAAAGGATTACGAGTCTCCAAAAATACTTCAACCCCACGTTAGGCTTTTTATGTAGCTACCATATATTTAACAAGTTACTGATTTGTTTTTTAAATAATGACATCGCTAACCCTAAAAAAAATTCCAAATGATTGAAAAAGGTTATGATACCTGATTCCAATGGGTGTCCACCCAAAAATCTTCGGGGAGGAAAATAGCAGTGGAAATGGTACGAATTATGATAAAATAATTATCAATTCACAGAGGGATTTCAAGAAAAAGTAAAAATAATTTTTTTCAAAAAAGTTCTTCAAAACCTTCTATGCAGTAAAACTCCAACCCACACATAATTCCTTCGAAAATCAGTGTATATTTACCAAGATGGGAGCACCATGTTACTGTATTTGTTTAGAGTAGAAAAAATATTTTCTAATAAATTTATTTTTCCAAAGTTGCCAAATAAGTTGCCAACTATCTGAATGTTGTATCACGCTTCATTTTCCTTTTCCTTAAGGAAAAACATTGAGCATCATAGAATTGTGTGTTATATGGATATATACAAATTAAACCATTCAGCTACTTTCTTACTGGAGGGTATCAGTTTTTCTGGGATTTTGATATTGTCTCATTATATTTTGTATTTAAAAAATTATATCATTAAAAAAATTTAATTTCAGTCAGCTGTACATAGTCAACATGAAAATGTTAAATATTATAAATATAATACTTGTTGGAAAACTGACACAAGACAAAATCACTTAGAAGATTAACGTAATTTGACTATTTTAGATTAACAATAAAAATGAAGAGATAAGTGGTGTCCCAACGTTTTCTTCATTAAGACTAAATTAAAAAGTCATTCTTAATGATTGGTGTTACATTTCAGCATGTCAAAACCACTGAAAATAAGTGTTATTCAGAAGTGAAAAATGATAATTTTATTCTTTTAAACAAAAGACTGACTATAATAAAAATCATTGTACTCAGTGAAAGAAACACTGGATAGTACCACTCGAATAGCTATAAAAAAATATTGTGACAAATTTATTATGCTTTTCTGTGATTATTTTCTTTCTATTTTTTACATTTTATTTTTACCTCCGGAATCACCGTTAAGGTATATCATCAGATGATAAGAGATGAATGAATTGTAGCGTGTTTGAAAAATGCCATGCCTGACCGGGATTCGAACCCGGGATCTCCGGATAGAGAAGTATCTGTTAGAGATTCTTTTCCTGCAGCGAAAAAAAACGTATCTGTTAAGACAACCAGTTGAATTAATTTGCTAATATATGTAGGATAACATAACTGAATATGAAGATTTTATTATTCAGTAGGATATTTAATTTCAATAAAATGAAGGTAATGAAATGTGGCATAAAGCATAATTAAGAACTAAAGCAATATGATATACTTATTGAAATTCAAAAATGTTATATTCCCTCACAACATCAACAAACGTAAGACCACGATCCTTTAATTTTAATTTTTTATAACTTTATTTTGTTACAGTTATACTATGAAACTGATTAATTTATTTTCATAAAGTATTTTCGTAATGTTTTGCTTTGCAAAAACAAGTTGAGATGTGGGCGTGGCACAGAGTGTTAAATGTCAGATAGCAAGACCATGTAACAAATGAGGAAGTATTAAGAAGAATCGTAGAGAACAGGAAAATGCTAGAAATGATTGAATGAAGAAAAAGGAACTGGCTAGGACACTGTATGAGAAGAAGGTGTTTATTAGCAGATGCGATAGAAGAGTTGGTGAATGAAAGGGAAGGAAGAAATTTCAAATGATAGATAGAATTATAGAAGAGGAAAAATATGCGGAAAGGGAAAGAGGTTAGCAAAAGATAGAACAAGGTGGAGGACACCAGTCGTAGTAGGACCTGCCCTAATGGCAGAACACTATATATGAATATTGCTCGGTGCTATCATTACACAAGTTATAATTATAAAATAGTTTGTCTTTCTAAAAAAAATGCTTCTAAAAAATTATGCTAAATTAAGATATAAAAAATTTTGATATTTAAATAATCAAATAAAAATAATCATAAAAGTTAAGAAAGAAATAAAAAATCAGTCTGGTAAGCATTTATGTAGGAAAGAATATCTTTATACATATACAGAGTGATTCATGAAGAATATATGAAATTTTCAGGACATTTTTTAATATTGAAAATATAGAAGAAGGTTCATATAAACATAATTTCTAAACGTTTCCTTAGCGAATGTCATCTATTGTCTAAGATTTCACTCTTATCTCTGAGTCTTCAGTAAAAGTGATCCAGCCTGTAATTCTTGAGACCCAAATTAATTGATAAATTTTGTGGTTTTGTATAAAATCTGATCTGAAAGATTGAAAAAAAGGTCTCAAAACTGTATTAGTTTCTTTTTTTTTTTTAGAAATCTGAAGTAAAGGACAATATAGTGGAGTTGAAAAACAGTCTATTTTACGTTTAGTGAAAAATTACACAATTAAATGGGTAATAATCATGTAAATATTTTAAATAAAATTTGTACAAAATTTGATTCAGAGTAAAATTATATGAAAAAAGTACACAGAACTTAAGAATTTCGAAATTTAAAAAAAATAAATAATATCAAAATGTAGCTAATTTGTATTATGTATTAAACGACGCAACAAAATGTTCAATATTGTAAAAGAAAACCATTAAATTTATCTCTTAATTTCGATCCAAGAATTCACAGACTGGATTTATTTTATTGAAGGCGCAGAAAAAGCGCCTTCAGTGAAAGTGTCAGGACGAAATCTTTCGCTAGCCGACATTCGCCAACAAAGCTATTCCGAACCTATGTATATATATGAATTTTCTTCTTTATTTTCACCATTAGAACATGTCATGAAAATTTGTAACTTTTTCGTGAATCCTTCGGTATATGAATCTAAGATTAAAAAAAAAAAAAAAATTCTTAAAAATGTTTGTGTGGAATGTAATATGTTAGCAAAACATGCTAATGTATCATTAATAATCAACATGAATGTTTATTATAGCAAAACATGTTTAATAGAAAATCAAAATAATATATGATTTTAAAATTTGATCTAAACGGCTAAAAAATTATTCATCCCAAAAGGTTAATTAGAAAACTTTTTTCCTTTACAATAACACCACGTAAGCTTGAAGCTTGCGCGTGAGATATGGAAGTAGAATTTTGTAGTGTATGAAAAATGCCGTGCCTGACCGGGATTCGAACCCGGGACCTCCGGATTAAAGGCTGAGATGCTACCGATCCGCCACAGAGATCGGAGGGAATTAAAGAGAACTTTCTCTTTCTCTTCCTGCGTTAAGATTTTGTTAAAAAACTTTAATTATTTTGTAATAAAATTTTGGCCTTCAAGGCATGCAAAGTAGACAGCAGATATTTTGTTAGTATATTTTTAAGATGTAAATTAATTAGTGATTATAGAAACAAAAAAAAAAAAAAGATTTAATTAAAAAGAGGTATATAAAAACGTAATTAGTGCAGTTTATTGTAAAATTTGATTATTATATAAACAGATAACCGAGAATATAATATTTAGTAAATGTATAGAAATTAACAGAGTTTCCATGAGTCAGAAAAATACAGAACATTAAATCAGTCAAATGTTGCGTACGTGGTATTATATTTTGAGTAAGTGGCTCTTTCATCAACTGCAAGATGGACCAGGGTATTTTATTTAACAAGGATTTAAGGATGTACCTCCTCGCTGGCAACAATTAGGTACGGGACTGATTGAATGACATTTCCCCCAATCGCTGGATCAGTGACTGAACTTGTTGGCGATATACTCCAAAGCTATTCGATCTGACTCCATGTGATTATATTCTTTGCGGTTTTACAAAGGATCTTGTAAAACCTTAACTTGTAACTTATTCGCCTCTACTACCAAATGATGTATCTGATTTGTGGCACAGAATTGAAACAGCTTTCTTTCATTACTCCAGACATGTTGGTTAAATTACGGGACGAACTCTCCTTCGGTTTCCGCGTGACGAAAGGTTCACGCATTGAACATTTGTAATGTTGAAAAATTAAATAAAAAATTGAAAAAGAATTGAATGATTGATATTCTTTTTTAATAATAAAAACGTTTTTAAAAATCATTGTAATGGAAAATAAATAATAATATTTTTTAAGTTTTTTTTAAAAAACTGTCGACTTTAAAAATTTTCTGCTATTATTTATTAATGGTTAGTAAATTGCTGATAATTATTTTTTTTTTTTTTAAATTTGGTGCCGATTTAAAAAAGATTGAACGTTAATAATTGAAAAATATTTTTAATTTTTTTCTTAGTTCGATTTATTTTTAGAAAGTCTTTAAAGTTGGTTTTTAAAAAATATATTATTTAATTTTATTTTTTGTTTTAGATTTATTTAAAATATTAATGTGTTAAATAACAAAGAAAAAAAAATCAAATGTAATAAGATAAACGCAATGTGTAAATAAACCTAACTTTGATAAAAGGAATTCAGGAAAATATATAATTCCGTGTATTCTCTGTAATTCGAGAATAACTTTTTTTTTAAAATTTTATATCAAGTTTTCTAGATATTTTTGTTTAATTTTTATGTGAAAATATTTTAAACATCAAAACTATACTAGGCTTTATATAAATGCGTTGCCACACTAATATAAATTTGTATCATTAAGAAAAAATTAATATAAAATTGTTTATGTAGAAAAAGAAATTTTCGTTTTATAAATCTACAACATGTTTAAGTGGATAAAACTGAAAAGTTTAACTTAGCATAGTTAACATTGTTGTTTATAAAATTAAAAAAACTAAATATTAGGGCTTGAAGTATTTAAAAGAAGTACTTCGATATGATCGATTTGAGAACATGTATATTTTTTTAAACCCTGTTAAAAAAGTAACTAATATTTTTGAATAAGATTATCGGTCATTAATTAATTAGTTCTATACTTAAAATACATCCATTTATTTTATTTCTATCTTAGCCATAAGCCATATTTTATTACATTATTAGAATAGATAAATTTGAAAAAAATACATATTTAAAGAAATATTTAAAAGTAAATTTATATCGATAATTATCGATATAAAAAAAAAAAATAAATGTTAACACAATGAACTTGTATTTTTGATTTTTATAGTAATTTTTTCCTTTCAGCCCTAGTGATTTATTATTGCATAGAATAAACAGCTTATATTGTTACAAAAAAAAGGTACAGTACATTAGAGAAAAAAAGAAGTAATTTATTGGTTAGTGATTTGACAGTGATATATTTATACATTATTTTTCACACATGTATAATCAAATGCATTATAATCATAAAATAAGGAGAAAAAAAAATTCCGTTCCTTTTCTTATATGGATGACCTTGAAATTTTTATTAAACGTCCTTGTCTTTGTCAGTAGATCTTCAGCAGTAGTTTTTCTTTCAACAAAATTTATACAACAAATATAAACAAATATTATGTAATTATGCATATTTAAACAAAATAAAAACAAAAAACAAATTGCTTTAATGTTTCTTTATTATATACCGTATTATACCTGCGTACTAATGAAAGATATTATACTATTTTTTATTCATAATTTATTAAGTAAATATAAAATCCGTGACATGATCTGATATTTTATACTGTATATGACATAATATATTAATACATTACCTGTTATGTTTTATTCTGGTAAAATTTAAATAAAAATAAAATAAAATTTAATGTCTGCAAGGAATAATTTTGTCTACAATTTAATCTTTTTTTTTTTTTCTTTTTTTTTTTTAAGTAACTGGTTAATGATATATTATGGTTTATACGTTGTATCTTTGTATAAATGTACACATTTTTTAAACAAGTTTCAACAAAAATAATTTCAGTTCGTTGTACACTTTTTTTTATTTATAGGATGTAGAAAAAAGAATTTCAGGGTTTTAAAAATGTTTAATTTTGACTTGTAGTAATGAATTACAAATAAAGTGAAGGAGTAACTTAAAGTTTACCCTACAAGTGTTCAATGCGTGAAACTTTCGTCACGCGGCAACCGATAAGAGGGTACGAGCCCCACTTGAACCAGCAGTTCTGGAGTAATGAAAAACGACAGCTGTTTCAGTTCTGTGCCTCAAATCAAGTAGATCATTTGGTAGTGGAGGTGTATAAACAAAATCCTTTGTAAAACCCCAAAGGATATTATCACATGGAGTTGGATCGGACGGCTTTGGAATACATTGCAAACAAGTTCTGTCATCAGGTCATGCCAACCGATTCAACGGTTGGGGAAAATGTCATTTAACCAGTCTCGTACCTATGGGATGGTGTGCCAGCGAGAAGGCATACCATCTTATTGCTGCATAAAATTCTCTGTTCCACCTTTCAGTTGATGAGAGCAACATACGCAGCATATCTTAATAAGCAACTTCTTCTATTCATGCTTCAGTGAAAAAGAAGATCGTCAGGACGTAAATTTTAATTTTGAGAAGTCATTTTCGCTTCAGTGAAAAAGTCATTTTCGCTTCATTTTCATGCTTCAGTGAAAAAGAAGATCGTCAGGACGTAAATTTTAATTTTGAGAAGTCATTTTCGCTTTGTAAGAGTTCATGGGGATTTTCTGATCCCTAGATACGGATATCATGCGTGTTAGCTTTTCTACTAAGATGAAATGTTTATCATTTTAATGTTTTCTTTTCTACTAAAAACAATGCAATCAAGAAAGTGGTTATCTTCATTCTTTAACATTTCGATTGGAAAGTTGGCACTTATTTCAACAAAATAAAACAAACATTTATTTTAAACTAAGCTTTAAAGTTTGTAACAGCTGTAAGCAGTACGGATGCATTTGTAATTTTTTCATGTGAAAAAATAACAAATAAGGTAAGGACGCATGTGTAAGGGTTTTCCGTATGTAGTATCTTTTTGTATTGGTACTTTGTAGTCGACCTTCCAGACAAATTTTTTATAACTACGCAGGAAAGACTCCCTGACAAAGGGTAACTGATTTTCTTCAGTTACCCTTTATCGTTCGGTACTCTTCCCATTACACACACATCCTGCTTCTTACACAAACATCCAAACATCAAACATTACAGCTTCTTCCTGATTATGCCACTGACGAATTTTATTGTTACTTCCTAATAAAAGGAATTATCATCATTCTCGGATAAAGAAAATTTGTGATCTTTGGTAAGAAATTATGATTCTTTCTTAAAGGATCATTTTTTAAAGGATTACAATACGAGTGAACGTTAAACTGTAACTACAGTTTTACATTTAGCAAACTGTAAAATACAGAACAGGTCCAATCCTGCGAATCCTCATCAGCTTTTTTTCAGGAGTAGCACTAGTATCTTAACTAGTGGCACTGTCAAGCGGAAAGTCAGGGAATCAATCTTCTGCTATGCGCTCAACAAAAACTATTCTTTCTGCTTTTTGATTCTAGTGTTAAATCAACAGTGTACCACCACTTCATCCAAAAGGTATAATAAATTAAAACCCCGTACTATTTTTTGTACACTCGTTATACTTTAATCTTACTTAACCCATCAAATCCGCTGATTTTATTTTTTATTTAATTTTTAACTCTTTTTTTAAATCGTCTTATGCTAAAAATGTCTGCTAGGAGACATTTCATGACAAATTTTTCAAGGAGAAAAATTCATGAAAATTAGTTAGAAACCTTAACGTAAAAATAATTTACATTTTCGCATTATATACAACCTTAATTTAATACAGTATAACCTTTTTTAGAGTTCGTACCTATTATTAACATTATAGAATGAAAAATTTGGAAAGTTGTATAAAAAAGTCAATAACGAGATGGAGAAATTGATTGTATGTTTAACGAGGATTGGAAATTTGATGAAAGTATATTTTAAAAATGAAGGTTTACCGATCTTATGGCATTTAATTGTAATGTTTATAAATTATTATTTTTTAAATGTTTTGTAAATGAGAAAATAATGTTTATATTATCTTTTTAATAAAGCTGTTTGCTTATTTTACGGTATCTTTATGATCAAATATTTATTTATCTTGGAAATGAAATAAGAATTTTTTCATCAAGATGGAATAACCGTATCATTTTATTTCACTTATCAATCAATCATTCTCTATAATTTATGATGAGTCAGAAATTAAAAAAAAAAAAAAAAAAAAAAAAAAAAAAAAAAAAAAAATCCGACAAAAAACGCCCTAGATCCTTGTCTGTAAAAAATAAAAAAGCATAAAAAGTTTTTTTAAAAATTCACTCAATCGGGTTTTGCGTGATATAATAACAAGCAAACAAACGAAAAAAAATAAAAATAAAAGCAGACAGATACCAAAGCCGGAAATAACTTAAATCATCATTATTACACATGAAACGGAAATAAACGAAAAACAAGTTTGCAATAATAATCAATGTACAGACACAGATTTATTTATATAGATTTGTTTGATCTTAAATGAGAATACTACAATCTTATTGGCTGGGTAATAGGCAAAATCACAATGTCAGTAACATATTTAATATCTATCTATATATATTTGAAATGCTATAATCGAACAATTTTAACGATCTGCATGAGTCATCAGTTACTTCCGAAAATGGTATCACATCCTAAGTTTATCAGAGAAAATTAAAAGTAAAGTGGTTCTTGTTGCATTTTCTACTAAACAATAGATACAGTAGAATATTAAAATAAAGATTCATCAAAATATATACGATATTGAATCTTATCAGTTATACCTTCAATTTATTCGCCTTAGAGATCTGTATCACCCGTGGATGTTCACCTCAGCGATCTGTATCAAATGCAGTTTCCAATTTTTATGAACTTTTGGAGTTGTGTTCTTAATTATTAGGAAGAATGACTACGTAGTAAGATTTTTCATAAAAATTTTTCCTTTCAAAATGGCGTTTGATATCTTTCTCAAACAGTAATGAAAGAGTGGTGCAACGAAGGGCGTGTCTTCACTTCCAAACCAATGCTATTTGCAGATTATAAATGTGTGCTCTCCCCTACAGTCCTGACGTCTTCTACTATTATAGTGTATCTCTCAGCGTCAACGTCTATTTCTCATAGTATGTTATAATGTTTCATTCTTTCACTTTTCATGTCATTTTTAAGTACACATTTGTTTGTGTTTTCGTGATATTATAAACTTCGATACTTTTCTCAGTAATCTTACAGTGATTTATCAATATATTTTGGGGCGTTTATCAAATACCGGCGCTAATGATTATTTGTTTAAGTATTCATCTTATTTCTGTTGAAAAATATAGGAATTTTATTTAATTAAATGCCTCGAATTGAAAGGATACGATAAGAATAAGTTTCCTTATCACAGTGACTAAATTCAAATTATTACAGCCGGTTATCTAGAGTTGATTCTGTGCATTTAATGGTGTCGACGTTTAACATAAATTATTGGAATTTATCGACTAACAAACATGACACCATTAAGTTGCTGCAGCGGCGTATCACTCTACCGGGAACCAGTACATTTCACTATGAACAAGCTGCGTCTTTACAAAATTTACAGTCTTATGTGGGGTTGCAACAAACGTATTTATCGATCGAAAGTTAATATGCTTGTCGGTACTTAGGTGAAGAATTCAGATCTCAGCTTCCTAACTGTCAATCGAGTTCTTTATAATTAGTCGTTAAAAGTTTCAAGTATTATTGTTGTTGATTCTGGTATGGATTTAAATACAGTAGTAGACTGGAATAATTTCATTAGAGAAGGGTATTTGACTATATGGAACAGTCCAAGTAAAATCGGGATGAAACTGATATGGTCATCGAAATCGATGAAATGCTGTCCTCTCTCTTTATCTGTTTAACCTCCGAACTACCGTAAGGTATTACTTCAGAGTATGATATGCCTGAATATGAATGAAGTGTAGTCTTGTACAATCTCAGGTCGACCACTCCGGAGAAGTGCGGTTAATTGTAACCCAACCACCGAAGAACACCAAGATCTAGTATTCAAATCCATATAAAAATAACTACCTTTACTAGGATTTGAACCTTAGAAATCTCGACTTCGAAATTAGCTGAAGATGCTGTCCTCTAGGCGCAAAAAAAATGCTGGTCCAAAACAATGAATTTTAACGGCATTTTTTTGTGAAAACGGCCAGTGTTCCGTTGTGAAAGTTCCTGACAGATTGATTCATACCTGCTAAATGCTACCAAAGATAACGTTAATGACGGGAGCATATTGTGCTCTGATTCCTGACTTGCATACTAAACCGATGCATTGGAAACGGAAGGGTCCCACTATTATATTTTGAATTATTGATATCATTTTGTTGAACCTCACAGCGGTGTTCATACACAAACCGTAAAACGGTTGTAGCGGGTCGATGAAATCGTGGAATAGAAAGACAGGAGAACTGCCAGGCACTACATGGAATCCTACTTCACAGAATTCATGTGGTGTCACATGTTAGGGGAAACCACAAAACCGTTTCAAAAAATACTTGATTCAGTAAGGGGCACTTGGTCCTGGCCACTGGAAGTCCCCACCGATTTGATGGGAATAAGTGGTGATGCCAGTATTCAATAAAATAACCTTATTACTAAAAACACTTGTATAATTTTTATTAGCATCAATTTATCAGCATCATCAGGGAATAAAAAAATTATCGACATTACGTTGCGTTAGTCTAACATATAAAAAAACATATTACATCACACTATAATTATGGCTTGAACTTACAGTTAGACCAGATAATACGGCAATTTTGCTTGCTTCTTCTTGTAAATATATGGTTTAAAACGTAATATTGTGGTGTGATGTTACATGGTTTTTACACGTAAAAGTGACGAAACGTAATGTGGATAATTTTCACAACCTGATGATATTGATAAGTTTATGCGGCGAAACATGTAAGAAAAAAATATTCCTAATGCAAAGGTTTGTTAAAGATGATAAAAAAAATTATATATGGGTTTTTAGTAATAAAAAAAAATAATAAAAAATTATATATATATATATATATACACACAATACGATAAAATAAAAGCAAATGATGATCAAAAAGTTAAAATTATCTTTATTTTTTATTGTTTCCTTTTAGTTTTTATTTACAAAGGAAGTCTAAAGTATAACAAAATAATAAAGATATGCTAAAAACCTGGGGTATATAGTTGCTGTACTTCCTTAAGCTTTCATTTTAGGTGTCACTAATATGATATTGATATTATGCTCATCAAAGCTCATTTGAGCAGGTTGAGAATAGATTGTTAGAATGGCGGCTGGCTTCTTACTATCTACGATATCTTCCCAGTACACTATATATTCCATTGTTCTGTTAGCAATACTAACATTATTTCAGCCAATCTATGTAAAACTACTACACATTTATGTGTGTACGCTTTCTAAACTTTGATGAGTAATAATGTATTATAATAGTTTTGGAATTACTTAAAATTTGTACAATAAATTACTATCGAAAACTAATTTTTTTTACTTTAATTTTTATTTTAATTTAATCTTTTTATTACTGTATATTAATGTTTTCAATTTAAATAAATGTCATTAAAATAACGATAATAATTTTGAAGAAATAATGTTACCTGGAATCGAACTCAGAACAATTTATAAATTAAAATAAAACTATCATTATTATTAGTAATACTAAATAAGTACTGTGGTTAATATTATTAAATATCTGATTTATCACAGCGTATTATATAAAAATAAATTTTGTATAAACTAACACAATTGAGAAATTATTATTAATTCTTTTTTCATTTAATAAGAAACTCGGTTTATCCTACAGTATATTAGTCGGTAAAAGAAAATTAGTTTTAAACTTGCTTCTTTTTTTTTTCTTGGACTTTTTATATGTATGTAATTTCATCCATCTGATATCTTAATTGGTATATTGCGTGACTAGAAAACCCTATTTCAGACAAACTCTCCGATCAATAACTAAACCTTAACTATGAGTTACTTATACAAACTTAACTTACTATTACTACTATTATTAACTTTTATTTAAAATACTACCTAAATAACTAAAATAACCATAAAATAATTTAAATTTTTCTATTCTCTACAGTATTATAATAATTTATTATATTACTTATTTTTATGTATTACTTTTTTATTATAGAAATGATGTCCTGCAATTAATTTAAAACAGTAATAATAATATAATAGAATAAATCATACAATAGTATTTTGCATATAAATTATACTGCATTACTACAAAAATAATTGCATACTAATTTATTTTGACTCTTGTTTTTTTTTTTTTTTAATAAAATATGATTTAAAAAATATTTAGGAAGAAAAGAAAACTGAGTAATTTGTACTTTTATTTATTTACTTGTTTTTCTGATTAAAAAAAAAATCGATTAAACCGAAGTAAAAAAACCGAGTTAATTATTAATTTCCCAAAAAAATAATGAAATTAAAAAAATTGTCTATGGTGTTGCCGTACAATAAAACGATGAAACTATTTTTCGAAAACTGGTTTTTCAAAACATATTCAGATTACCCATTATTTTCAATAAAATTAATACCTAAGGTTCAAATCGTGGTAAAGGTACTTTTATACGGATTTGAATACTAGATCGTGGATACCGGTGTTCTTTGGTGGTTGGGTTTCAATTAACTATACTTTCCAGGAGTGGTCGACCTGAGACAATACAAGACTAACACTTCATTCCCATTCATATATATAATCCCTCATTCATCCTCTGAAGTAATACCATATGGTGGTACCGGAGGCTAAACAGAAAAAAAATTTTTTTTTTAAATCTGATGTGGTGACCACATGACCATTTTCTTATACGCCTATTAAATTAAATATACTAATTTTTTTTTTAAAATGAACTACATAAAATTTTATTTTATTAATAACTTCTGATATTTTTTCATACTCTTCTTTTTATTTTTTTACTGTTATTATTGAATTATTATTTACAATAAAAAAAATTTTACAATCAGATATTAATAATTATTAATAAATCAATATATTTAAATTAGGAAAAATGGATATGAAGTCTGATTCTAACCGATGTGCTTTACCGTTCTAAGATACAAATATTTCATCAATTAAAATCTTATTTTGCTATAAGTGAAACTCAGCAAACAGTGAAAATAAGTATAACTATGATATATTGTTGAAAAACTCTCAATGAGGGCTTTTACTGCAGTTAAGAAAAAGTCTAAAATTCACATTTTTTTGGTTTTTTGTTCCGTAGATTGCAATGAAAAGGGAAAGTGCATAACTAGTTGTTACAACAGTCAAAAATCCAAAATGTCAATATCCTACGGCTAATCGTTTTTGAGTTATGTGAGATACGTACGTACGTACAGACGCCACGCCGAAATTAGTCAAAATGAATTCAGGGATGGTCGAAATGGATATTTTCGTTGAAATCTGAAAACCGAAATTATTTGGGATCACAATTCTTCCACTACTTCGTACAAGGAAGTAAAGTAAAATGAATTATACTCTACCGGGTGTCCAAAATAGAACTTCTAGGTTTGAAGAACCGATATAGTTCTTACATTGTAGCACTCAATAATGTTTTATTTATACTCATGATGCGACAACAGTTACGTTTTAATTTACACACATTCCGTTAGATACTAACTGTTAGATTATTGCACAGGCTAAGAAGCTGTTATGAACAGCTGGGTTTTAGTCCATGGTGTCACCAAAAGAGAAACTACAGTGTGTTCACTTGTTCGCAGAAATAAAATCATTGACTATGGTACAAAAAAATTAACTGTGAGTGACAAAGGTGTACTTAAGTGTCATAAAACAGTTTTTGAACACCGGAAGCGTTTTGAAAGACATTCACCTGATAGGCTTAAAACAAGTACCGAAAACAGAAAGAATTCGTTTATTTCCAACGAAGTACAAAACTTTCAGTACATAGTGTTAGTTGTAGATTTGCTCCTAAAAGACTGTCCATAATATTGTTCACAAAAACAACGATTGAAACTTCGTGCTTATAAACTGCAGCTACTCTGTGAAATTAAACCTTATAACAAGCCACAAAGAATTAAATTTTTAACAACCATGTTAAGACATCATTTCTGCTGATGAAAACTACCTGCAGTGCATTTTATTTTCTGATGAAGAGCATTTCATCTTCATGGATTCGTAAATCGTCATAATACAGAGTTATGAGTTACAGAGTTTAGAATCAGAAAATCCTACCAATCAGTGTTATTCCTCCGCAACTTTCCGAAATGAATGTCCGAAATCGAATTTTTGGATCATTTTTTTTCCATAAATAGACTGTTACGGGTATAGTGTACTCGGACATGTTAGATAACTTTATGCAGATTGAAAATAAGAGGGTCTAATTTTTCAACGGATGGAGAAGCCCCCTCTACATCGTATAGAATCTTTTTGCCGACTGCGCTTAACGACAAGTTCCCAGAAGGCTAGATTTGCAGAGAGGTTTCTCTGCCAAGTCCCGATTTGGAGCCTTATTTTGGGGGCTACATAAAAGATATTGTACATAAGAAAAAGACCAGTCACTCGACCACTAGCGCCAAGGATATAGCAACCGTGGAAACGATTCCTGCAGACTTACTCGCCAGAGTGTGGAACGAGGTGGATTATCGGTTTGACAACTGAAGAGGGACAACCCTGCACCTTTACAAGCACCTTTTGTAAAAGGTGCTTGTATTTTGTTACATTAAGAGGTAAAAAAAAAAATTAAGCATTGTGTTTTTTTGTAATAAAACACGTATATTTTTAAATTTAAATGTAATAAATTTAATTTAAAATTTCCAAGTTCTTTTCGGACACCCGGTAAAGTTGTTTAATATTTAAATGTACTAACTGTCTCCCTATGTGGTTATTTTAAACCTATTTCTGCTTCCGGCTGAGATATTATAAAATAATTAAATTGTATACTTATAATTTTTGAGGGGGGATTGATATGGATCGACTCAAGGTCCCGTTTTAAAGGTGGTTTCACAATAAGCCAACGAGTGATACGAGTATACTTATCCGGCCTAGTCAACTAATTTCTTAAAAAATATAAGTTTCTTGGTTATATGATTTGTATAAAAGAAACAGAATGTATATATATATACTCGTATATAAAA
Source organism: Zanna intricata (assembly GCA_010016005.3). Taxonomy (NCBI): domain Eukaryota; kingdom Metazoa; phylum Arthropoda; class Insecta; order Hemiptera; family Fulgoridae; genus Zanna; species Zanna intricata. Next base: position 7,436 of record JAAAKQ030122621.1, on the reverse strand, counting down.
TATCTATTATATATATATATAAAATAGAATTTTATAGATATCTACTGAATAGAATTTATGTGATACATATATTAAAATTCAGGAAAATGTTATTTTGAAAAAATAAATTAAGAAACATTTTTACAAAACGAGAAAGAGGCGGAAAGTTTTATTTACATAAAAATATATGTATATATTTATTTAACACCAATTCTTTTTTATAATTTCCTTTTATGTTGGGTTACCTAACATACATGCTATTCAAAACTATGTATCCTACTTACGTATAATAATCTTTAAGAAAAACAAAAATATTCTTTAAAAATTAAAAATCTTCGAACTCCCAAAGTTAGCCGATCTTCGTGGCCCATTGATAGCGTCTCAGCCTTTCATCCGGAAGTCCCGGGTTTAAATCCCGATCAGGCATGGAATTTTTCATACGCTACAAATTTACATTTTTATATTTCAAAAATGACCGAAGAAGTCAATGTCTATCATCTCAAAAAAAAGAAAAATCTTCGTTTTCCGTCTGTAGCTATATACTAGAAAAAAGCAGATTTACGGCCCGTCGCGAAAACGTTACATAGTTAATGTTTTATTACACAAAATTTTGTACAATTTTTTTGCCAGTTGTAAATTACAAATTTTTTAATTGTAAATTACAGATACTGCTCTATTTTTTGTGGACTGTTTAGTGCAGTATTTTTTACTATTATTTTTTATTGTTTTTATTATTTGTATTTTTAATTGCTCTCTGGCCTATTTGGTAATCTATTTTTGTTATTATTATTTTAATGTGGTTTTTTATCTCTGCATAACAAGTATTTAATTTAGAAATCGAATAACCACATCCCTACATGTTATTTTCACGAACTAATTCATATTTGTCACAAAATTATTTGGAATGAGATATAATAAATGTAATCAAATTTGACGTTTCCTTATGGAAAATTCAAAGTAATTTATATATAATTATTTAAAATTTTCGTGTGGAACATTTCTAATTACAACAATAAAAGAATTAAATAATAGATAAAGTACGAACAATTATACAGTATTAGTAGATTCTCAATTAGTTCATTTGTTACAGCAAGGAAACTACCGTACAATGACACTTAGAAAAATACTGGTTATAAGTCTTTAGCTGTATGTCTCGGTTTTACATTTCATAATATAGTTGTAATTAAAACATCCGTATCTTCCACCAGCTGATTTTAGATACCATTTCATGAAGTAAATTTCCTTTAATAAAACATCTTTCGTCCCAAAAACTTTTCTTTGCAGACAAAAAAAAACTGGTTTTTTATACAGTTTACTCTAATAGTTACATATGAATTTCCAATTTTATAGAAATCGTTACCGTGCCCTTGTACTGCAATTGCTGGAATACTCCAAGGATCGATCCCATCGCAAGCAATGTCAGTTACAAGAACTGTACTGTGTCATCGATTGAAACAGAGAAAACTTATTCCCAGAATTGCGCAAGATTTTATTAGACAGTTTATTCAAACCCTTTTCGTCTCTTTCCATTTTTTGTTGGTTATTGCTTTTTTAATTTCAACTAACAAATAACTAATATACTCATTGTTAGGTATTCCTTAAGCTCATGAAATTTTCACTAATTATACATTTCTTCGCGATTTACTTGTCGAAGGTTCTCTAAAACATGGAAAGATATTTTCTGTTTCTTCTTTATTAGAAATAATTTTCACTTTATTTCTAATAATTTGTTCGCTGATCTCATTAACCAGATCTACAAGGTCCTCTTCAGACCCAAGGCCACGTATCTTTCACTAGATAGAATAGAACTTGTGAGCCTCCTTTTCTCTTTGCTCCTAAACATCGCATCATAAGGAGTGCTGAATTTCTTTTTTGAAAAATCACGTTTTTTTTTTTGTTAAATGGGCAAATTTTAATCCCTATGACAACTTGGATGATTGGTTCATTCGACCGTACAATTAAAAACATTTCGGATGGCTCTTCCAACAGAATCTTTGCGTTTAATATGGTAAGGCTTACCGTACACATATTTTTACACTCCGTCCCTCTTTGCATATACCACTTTAATATCACTATTCTTAGACTAGTACCTATTTTTGAATTGTAAAATGGCTGCTAAAAAAAAAATAAGATTATACCTAGAAGATTATATGCTGCTTCCTCTGCTGCGTAAGATTTCAATACTCTAAACAAGAATCTTATTAGGGCATAATTTTTTATTCTTTCACCTTTTACTTCCATAAAAAAATAATTAAAAAAGCTGAAATTAAAAATTGAAACATTTAGATATGTAGCTGCTTGATAACTTTATCAAGCAGTTACAGCGTGGGCGTGTATTAGTTAAAAAATCAGAGTTTTGGACTCAGTTTTTCTTTGCTTGCCTTTTAAAATTAATTATCAATATTCGTCTTATGGTTTAACTATCCCTCAAGTCAACTACTTCCCATCTGCTCCTCTTCAGATGATGTTATTTAATCATTTACTCTTCGGTCTACCTCTTTTTATTTTCTGATATAAGGTTAACATTATACAATTATTCTTTTCAAGTATCTTCGTTTCTATTTTGTTTGTTTTCCCGTTTTTTAAATTTATTTAAAAAAATAATTTTTCGTGTTTATTTGTTTTTGTATCAAACTGGAAGACTAAAAATTTATCTTAGAATAAATCTTTCAGTGATAATAAACAATTTATTTTAAACATTTGATGAAGTAAGAATAATTGAAATATTTTTGTTCTCCTCGTGGTTATTTCGTAATTGTCATGTGTTTCTATTAAAGTAATTTCTTTTAGAAAATTTATTCAGTAAATATCTTTTAAATTATTATTTTCCATTTTATAGCTCAATTTTCTTAACTCTTTTTGTCTTCCGCATGTTTGACATGATATATATATTTATCACATTATATTCTATTTAAATGGAAAATGAACTTTATTTATTTTTCTATACAAAAAAAAATTTTTATGAAAATTAAAAATTCCAGATGAATGCTAGAGAAATTTATTCTAAAATTACATTTTTATGTCTTCATTTTATTCAGTGTTCTTTAAAAGTATTCTGTTTTAAAATAAAAAAGAACTTTTATTGACAAAAAATAAAAATAAAATGTAATTCACTCCTTCTCGGCTGATATATCTTAAAATATATATATATATATTTTAGCCCGTCGTAAATTCGTTTTCTTTGCCTTATCCATATTCTTCGTCAATTAAATCTTATCAAATAATACAAAGAATTGAAATTGAGAAATGAAATAAAATACATGCGCACATGTACTGACACAAGTACACACTCACAGATAAACAGGTAACTAACGCTAGTCCATTTCAAGTTCATTATTTGTTTATAACGCCATCCAAATTGTTAAATGAATCACTGGTAAATGGATTTATATTTTAAATTGGATGGGATATCTTGGAAAAAAGTTATTAAGAAAAAATAAAAGAAGCTAAACAAAAAATAAATTAATATACCTTAGATTTTATAAGTGACTAGTATTACTGTAAGAGCTTTTAAAAACATTAGGTGTTTATTTTCTTATATTTTTCTTATATTCTTGTAGTTCTTCGAACCCTCCAGCGTTTTTTTTTTCTCATGTTTTTAAAGGATATATAATTTTTTTATCAAAAAATTTTTTTTTTTGTTTATCAATATTTATTTATTCTCTCACAGGTAATAGAAGACATAAGTTCAATTACAGTTAATCCTACTCGTTTTTTATTCAGGTTATAAGAGATGAATTTTGTTGTTTATAAAATTTTCAAAGCCTGATCAGGTTGTGAAAAACCGGAACTTTTTGAATAAAACACAAAGGCCCTACCACTTCGCCACGGAGTTCGGTTATATTGCTTGGTTTCTTCTTATTATCTATTCAGAATATGTTAATCTTTCTTATACATCCTGAATAAATTATATAGCTTATCTGCCTTATATTACTTATATTCTATTAACCCACCATCATCAGATTAAATACTACTAATAGATAAATATTAGATTCATAAATATTGCACTTTATTCTATTTACTTTATTTTATTTAAGTTTCCTACTTTCCATAAATATTTTGAATTTGTAAATTATCTATCTGTATAATTTCCAAGAAGGATTATAAAATATTCTTGAATATTAACATTAAATTTGAAAAAAGTAGCAGTTGCGAGACTGGCCAACAGAAGTGATAACTTAAAAGGATGAGTACCGATCATTGGTTAATAATTATATTTGATTCTATTCCAGATTCTAATGTATGTGATTATTTATTTAAAAGGACTTAATAGTCTACTTAAGAAATCTATTTATAGTATAGTGTAGTGGTTAATTAAATAATTTTATGATAAAAATTAAATCGGTTTTCTTTATTAAATAAATGTTAGAAAAAATTTACATTTTAATACATGTACATTTTTTAAATTAATATTTTTAATATACTTACTAGTTTTTTTTTTTATTCTTCAGAAGTATTTTTCTATGTTATTTTTACACTGAATTTAAACAGTTATTTTAAAATTAATTATATATAAACATCTTAACAAACACTTCAATACGTACAGGTATACACAACCATATCTACAAAGCATTGTGCTCCTGATAACTACAACAGCCTTTCTATAGTGTATTAATTTATACGTATATGCGTACCGACATACAGAAAGAGAGATAAAGAGCGGGAGAAAGAAAGAGAAGTGGAATCAACGTCTTTTTTTTACTGTATATTGATGTCAACGTATATGTGCATATGTATAACTGTACAGAATGAGAGACAGAGAGAGAGAGTGAGAGAGAAGTGTATCTCTCTCTTTATCTGTTTAGCCTCCGGAACTACCGTAAAAGAGAAGTGTATCGATTATCACCGACAGATCATCGGTGTTTTTTCTCCCACCTCTCATTCTATATCTATTATACACATATATGTATAAATAAATTCTCGCTCCATGTCTTTCTCTCCTATATAAATGCTTAGCGTCTCGTGACGAATTTTGATTACGAGTCGGTTACTTTTTTCTCCATGCAAAAGCCTATCACAAAAGTGTCCGGCACAACACATCAAAAAAGTTTTCATTTCAAAAATTTAATTACACTAATTATTATTACTCTAATTTATTTATTCATAAATAAAAAAATTTAATTATTTTTATAAACTATTAATATTACAGTTGGGTTTCATGCATTTTTTCCGTATTTTTAATCATTAAGAACATTTTGTAGACATATTTTATCTGTACCTACTGTATAAAGCAACTTCTGCTGACAGCCTGTCTGACTGACTGATAGATCAACGCTCCGCAAAAAATTCTGAAAATAAATTCATAAAAATTGTTATACATGTTCTTATAGGTAACTGCGCGCTAAAAAAGGTTATTTTTTTTTAAACTGCAACTTTTAATCTGCACTAAAATGGTGTAACAATGAAAATTACTAATTTTTGTATTCCCGTAACAAATGAAGATATAAACTTTGATAATTGGTGTGTGTAATTTTTATATAAGTATCTAAAAACCAATGACTAAATTTTTCGAAATTCGAAAGGGGGGAAGTATGGTAAAAAATTTGAAAAATAATTGCAAATTTTTGACTATGCTAAAAGAGATATTGACTAGATTAGGGCTTGAAAACACTCTTCAGATAAATATCTGAAAGACCATTTTTGGATTTTTTTGAATTTCAATTTTTTAAGGGATGCGATGGTGTACAACGCGGCGGAGCTACCAACACAGTCACTGTTACACTGGCTGTACCTCCTCCGGTTCCTTGACAAAAAAATATAAAATAAAAGAAGTTATAAAACTGAAGAAAAATATGTGAAAGGAAATCACTTCCTAGTGGTGCTTGTTGGTTAACGCTAAGCAAAAAAAAACTGAACAAAATACAGTTTTTCCCGTATAAAGTACGGGTAACCACCTATAGCTAATATTTTTTAGATGAAGGCCGACTGTTTTGAAACCCACATTCTCCTCTCAAAGTTTCGATTCCTAAAGTGACCAAACTGTTGCTCAGAAATAATTAGAATAAATAGATATATTTTGTAAATTGAACACGCTTTAATATTTATTTGTAATTATCATGCTCACAATCATGAGTTATGAATGTAGCAGAGTCCAAGCGACAGTTAAAAATTTATTTTATATTTGATTTTTATTTTAATTTTATGTAATGTCAGTTCATATAATAAATTAATTTCTTTACGATTAATTCTCTTCATTTTTATTTTAAATTTAAATCTTTATTTTTAAATCATTATACAATTTGTTAAATTTGTAAACCTGTATGTATTTCAGTTCGATTTTTATACTGTTATGTTAGCAGATGTATTACAATTTATATATATATACATATATATATATATATATATATATTTATATATAAATATATATATATTTATTAATGAATTAAAAAAAATCAAAATAAAATATTTCTAAAATAAAATTTAATAGAAATACAACGTTTAAACAACCAAGTATTAAAAAAATTGAAAAAAAAAAATTTAATTTATTCTTAAACATGGTAAAATAATTACATATGAGAAAAGTTACCTGTCTTCTTTTTTTTGGAGATATGGTATTTTATGATGAGGTTTAATAGTAAAATTATCGTTGTATATTTAAATAAACCAAAAAATATTTTAAGGTTTAAAAAAAAAGAATTGTATTTTTTATTTTTTCTGCTCACCCTCCAAAATCATTCCGATAAAACGTTTTTTATTTGTCTATGTTTACTATATTAAATGGAATAAACTACTGATTTTGGAATAAACTACAGATTTCACTAAAAGAAAAAAAATACAAAAAAATAAAAAATTACTTAAGATTCCTTTGTAAGAGTGGGGGTGAATTATTATGAAATTTATTGTAATATTATTGTTAAAAGTTTATTATTCTAAATTTTAACCATATTAAAAGTTTAAATAAATCCAAAAAATTGATATTTTCAAATTTTATTCGCTTCCCAACTACCAATATTACTTCCAAAGTATATTTTTGGAGGTCGTTTTCACTGCTATTATGCCTACAAAATAATAAAAATTCTATTAAAAAATATGCAATAAATAAAAAAAAATTTTTTTTTCCCGATTTTTGGGAAATAGGAAATTTTGAGGCAAACATTCTTTAAAGATATGGTAAGATAAGTATTCATGCATGTCCTGAGCTGTTATAAACTGGTAGTATGTTTACGAAATTTTGAGAAAATTGATCACCACCACCCCCTCTGGGATATTGGCTTCCAAAATTTAACCAATAAATTTCCCCATGTATATGATTTTCTGAAAAAAATTTAATTTTTTTCAAAGAATCATTTGTCAAAACGATTTGACGTTTGTCACAACTTTTTAAAATCAAACACATCAATACTGGTATATTACCTCTCTCTTTATCTGTTTAGCCTCCGTAACTACCGTAAGGTATTACTTCAGAGGAGGAATGAGGATGATGTGTATGAATGTGAATGAAGTGTAGTCTTGTACAA
>JAAAKQ030122610.1:0-13740 GCA_010016005.3 Zanna intricata | reverse complement strand
TGAACCTTAGAACTCTCGACTTCGAAATCAGCTGATTTGCGATGTCGTGTTAACCACTAGACCAACCCGGTGGGTTACTTTAAGTTTTGTTATATTTTATGTACGGAAATATGAGAAAATTTTATTTAATTTAGATTTAATGAAGCAAAATTTATTCTGATAAACATCATTCATCAAATGTGATAAATTTTCAGTAGAATGGCTCTTAATTTACAATAAGTCAGCATAGATTGTCATATATGTTAAATATCCTCCTAACATTTTGACTGGTCTAAAATGACTAAATTCCTTGTATGAGCGCCCACTTACTAGTTACCATAATAGGATATACAGGTTTCTCAAGTAAATTGTAAGAAACTTCACAGGAGGTTATATTTGCAAATTTTTAATAGCACTACATAAATTTCAAGTATTTTTAACTGAAATGTACTGATAATTAAAAAAAAATGTATAATTATAACTTAACTTGATGTTCCATGAACTCTACAATAACGTTAAATTTTTACTCATATATTTTTCACAATACAGAAATATATACACTTTTTAATTGAATAAATAAATTACATAATTAATTATAGTTTTGAACAAAATTTGAAGAAAAAATTATTTTTAAATGTATTTATAGGATTTGTCAATGATAAAAATAAACCTTGTAGGAGGATTTGTACCTCCACAAATGTTCAATTCTTAGGTTACACATTAATATATACATAGGGCTCATAACTCTTAATTACAGGATTCATAACTCTACTCCCTTAAATAATAACTTGCATACCTATTTGATATTTCTTATCAATTGTATCACTATTTAAAAAAAATAAATGATTTATTATTTTTTTGTCTCTTTTCTGAAAACCGTCGATGGGTACATAATGATATATTAATATTACAATGAGCATCAATGAAAAAAGAATTAAGAAACTTCTACATTAAAACATCTTTACTCGTTACAGTGGAAATGAATTAAATAAGTTTATGTTTCTTAAGTTATACAAAAATGTTCATGGAAATAAGTTTTAAAATTAAAGTGAGAAGTTTTGGTCGATTACAAATCTGTTAATAAATCCATAAATAACTGAATGGATGCAAATTTATTCATTATTTAATAATAAAAATTTGTAATCCCTGAATAAATAACTTCAATTATAATGCAGGATTTTATACATTTACATTTTATACATAATGCAGGGTTTTATACATTCTGAAAAGTTCCGCAGTACAGGTGAAATTGTAATATTTCTGTTTCATTTAACTGGTTGAAGGTAATTTGTTGCAGGAGTAACTTGTGGAAACCACCTTGCCGTGCGGCCGTGACGGTTAATAACAACGTGTTAGCAATGAGTTTACTTGACGTCATCCCATGGCCAAACCAGTAACGCAAAGCACTGCGGTAAGATTATTTGATAATTTAATGCTGCCGATTTGTCCTGATCGGGAAAGTCACGGACTGATGTCGTCGCAGTACAAGAAGCCGCGATTGCCCAAGATCTACGGCGGTCCAAAGAAGTCGATTCGGTACACCGACCCGGAAACGTTCCTCGACCCACCGTCCACGATACCCTGAAGAACTAAACATTAAAACTCCAATTTCGGTTAACTATTATGGGTTAAATGATATCGATCGTAGGATGAAAATTTACGGGTGATTTTTGGGCAGGATCGAGAAAAATGCGGACTTCCTCACCAATACACTGTTTTCCGATGAGGCTAATTTTTACATGAAAGGTGAAGTCGACAGAAAAAGTCAGTTCCGTACAGCAGAGATCTGATCGTGTAGCGATGTGGTATCTAGAAGTATCTTATCAATGGCCTCTATTTTTTAAGGAAATTTCGACGGCGAAACGAACCTACAAACGCTTAGAATGGCTGATGCCCGCAAAAGATATCTTGAACGGTTTCAATCTGAGAGCGTCTTGAACGGTTTACGCAGGACGGAGTCCTACCGCATTACACGAGTCCTGTACGCACTAAATGAATGAAACCTTTTCAGAACTCTGGATCGATCGCAGAGAGCCTGTTAAACGCGTTTCATTGTTTCCAAATTTGAAAATGATTACTTTTTATTCTGGGGATATCTGAAATCAACAGTGCACAAGATGAATATTCGCGATGCGGCTCACTTACGGACAAGGATTGAGAATTAATGTCGTGCCATAAACGATTATTATGGCTAAACGATAGGAAATTTCGCTCGAAACGTGGTGCTGGAATTTGACAAAGTATATACTGAACAAATACTGAGATTCGCCTACGATGCGGAACTTTTCAGAAACCAGAATAAACAAATAAGTAAAACTATCAAAATTTTAATACGACAATAATTGTTTAATAAATTATTTATTCACACGTATTTTACCAATATGATTAATGTTTTTTTTTTTTTTTTTTTTTTTAAGTAAAACCCACACAACCTACATGTGTCATAAAGTGATAACACCTTAAATCTTTATATATAAGATAATAATAAAATAAAATTAAAATGTATAAAAAATTACAATGTATAAGTAACTTACACAACTCAACATCTGAATAAATAAATGTCTATATACAACAAATAGGCTTAACGGGCTTATATTCATGTAGCTTATAGAACATAAAACGGCAACAGTATGTTTATAGATAAATATTAACAATTAATAATTATACTAATGAATTATTATACACAACACATTTTTTTTTAATGATAAAATGCATTTCTGATTTTCTAAGTTGCTTATTACAGATTAATAAACATAAACAATCAATAATTAAGAGATGTATTAATAGGAGAATGAGATATACTGTTGACTGATATGCAAATATTAATTTACAGTTAGAAAAGAGAACAATGATTCACGTTTATCCAAGGATAAGTTGTTGATAGATGTAAATAATCTTGAACATGTATGTATAATAACGACTGAAACATGTGATAATAATAAATATTTTGAAGGGACACATAATATAATCAGACCTTAAAACAATAAACAATAATAAAAAGTGATTAATCAAGCAAAATATAATAATAATCTTAAAAATAACAATACAATAATAAAAGGTTTTAGTTGAGTTTATTATTAAAATTACTAAAAAACACACAAACTGAACTCTGTTAAAATTTTGTATCTGCTTTTAATATAAACAGTAACCAACAAAGGGTTAAAGATTGATTATCTGCTAATGACATTTTATTTAAAATACAACGGTAAACACATAATTGTCTAACACTTTAATATTATGTTACAACTGTGCTAAAGTGACACAATAAAAAAAATGTTATTCAAACAAAAAAAATTCAACTAATATCTGAGAAAAAAATGTATATCTAAAATTTTGTATCTGCTTTTAATATAAACAGTAACCAACAAAGGGTTAAAGATTGATTATCTGCTAATGACATTTTATTTAAAATACAACGGTAAACACATAATTGTCTAACACTTTAATATTATGTTACAACTGTGCTAAAGTGACACAATAAAAAAAATGTTATTCAAACAAAAAAAATTCAACTAATATCTGAGAAAAAAATGTATATCTATTGGTCTAAATTTGGACTGCTTAAATGTTTGGAAAGGACACATAATAATTGGAAGGAAAAGAAATTAATTTCTGGACAGGCCATAATCCAGTTAGAATTTTTAAAAATGTGAATTATTCATAGAAAATTGTTCTTGAATTTGTGTTATTCAAATACAGTTTGATATTTTGGATTATACTGAAAAAAAAAAAAAACTTTTTTCCAATTGACCATTAGCCATTATCAAAGACAATGATAAGAATCATTTTCAAAATAACGATGACATAATAAAATGAACCTCTTGTTCTGTTAAATGTAAGTAATCTACACAAGAAATACATGACTACTTGTATTTACTACTATGGACAAACTAAGAAGTGACCCCATACAAACATGAGAGAATTATCATCCCACCAAGTCCTTGCCCGCTTTTCTACCAGTCAGTACTCAATCATAGGTAAACTTCTCTCTTTTTTCTGTTTAGCCTCCCGTACCACTGTAAGGTATTACTTCAGAAGATGAATGAGGATGATATGAATCACAGGTAAGCTGATCTTGTTAATCGTTACTGTAAATCTTTACCAGGAGTGAAAGCTTTGGCATATGTCAATGATACAATATAGATGTTAAGAAATATAACTGTTTCCCCTTCCCAGTGAACGAGCTTGATATTTTTGTGTAGAAATTGATCTAGAATTGGTGTCATTATTTAGTTTAGGCCAGATCAAATTTCACAATAATATGATGGATGCTCAAGGACATAGGGCAAGGTGAAGCCTGTCTTCAGTCTAAAGCTATACGGTGGCAGGGGGGGGGATTCCTAGTGTTGATCAACAAGTTAAAGATAATATATAGTTTAATCTACATCTCTTTGTCGACCAAATCAAACCTTATCAAAATAGCTATTATAATCTCCAAAAGTGATAACTAATCTCTCTCTGTTGCTACCATATTTTTGTGTGACTGGCTGGCTCTCTTTATTTGTAGTAATACATATTGTCTTCAGAATTTCTAGCTCCAGATAAACCTATAGAGTCAAAACTATTCTAAACCTTTACTACCTAGTATAGACTGTCTAGAAGTGATTTCGTCCCTTTAAGTCGTCTCTAATTATTAGAAGTGGCTCAGGGAAATCTTTGTGGTTTTACGTCAATTCTTAAATAGATCCTTAGGATAATTTTCAAGAAAATACCTAAATTTTGGCCCAAACATGAGATGACTGAAGAAACATCAGGATCTTGAGATTAAATATTTACTTAAATCACAGCTAGCATCACTACCAACAGCCGATGTGAACAAAATGAAAATATACTGTTCAGAGCTTTATAATGTTAAAATACAAACAGAGACAACATTTGTTGGTCTGGTGTTGATAAAGAATATTTTTATTTCTAACTATGGTAATGGTAGTCAAATGTTCTGTGATACTATGCTGAACACTAAAAAAATGAATGATATTAAAAAAAATTCAATGGTCCCAAATTTAAACATCTAACCCACAATAAAGATTTGAATTAATATGAGGATTTTATTATGAGGTAAACAATACAATTCATCCCCTTGTTAAACATAGGAATAATATAGAAAAAAATATAGAGGAAATGAAATAAACTAATCAAAATGCATAATTTCTGGCCATCTAGAAAATTAGAATTATGTTGATTTATATCTTTTGAATGTAAAACTTTTAAATTTACATTTAATGGGTGTCTATATCTAAGTGAAAGCTCTGAAAACTGAGTAAGATAGACTGGATTTTAATATTAAATCAATTTAAAAAATGAAAAATAAATAAATATTTTCAGAGTTTGACTATATTTTATTTCTCAATTAATCACTAAAAAGTTTAAAAATAAATGTTCTACGTCTAAATATATGAAAGTTATTTATTATAAAATCGGAAAACAAAGGAAAAAGAGTGTTACTATAAAATTGAAAAAAAAAAAAAAAATATATATATATATATATATGTCAATTCTCTTACAAGTAATGTTTAAACATCATTTAAAGAAAAATTATCAGGTTAATGGTCTGTAACCAGGCAATTCACTACATTTATCCAATGTATCATCTAAAAACTCTTAAAAGAACACGTAAAACCAATAAAAAAAGTGGCACAAACCATATAACACAGTTAAGTGATTAACAAAAACAAGCATAATGATTCATTTAGTGAATTTATATAGTTGTAGAACGAATAAGGCTAATGCAAATTTAAACAGCTGCAAAAATTTACTAAACATAATTTAAACAATAACGAACATTTTAATCTAAACATGAAACAATGCCATTCAACTCAAAGCAAAAGCATGCACGTGCACATACACACAAATACACACCCTAAATAAAAACCACACTGGGATAAAACTTGCATTCGCTATAAAATAATGAAACAGATGTTCACATTTACAACAAACGATGTTAACACTTATTCTGATTCTTTCAGGACAATTTGGAAAATGACAGTACCTTTGATTGGCAATCATTTGATAACATACATCAATTAGCCACATTTCTCATATTCTTTACAACTTGTTAAGAGTAAGTAATTAAGTTTATAATTAGATGACTCAATGTTTGTAAGACAGCTATCCCGGTTACCAATTTGAATTACACCTTTATATGAAACCCTACTCAAGCATACAAGCCAAACCACTATGCTACTTTGTGAATACTATGTAAACTTTGTGAAGGAAGCAGCTCCCCAACCAGATACAGAACAGTGTTACAGTTTAGTTATTGTGTGTAGAGCAGTATAATATCTAAAGAATCATGGTTGCTATATTTTGAGAGAATGATCTACCCACAGGATTGACTCAGGAGACTTAATATTTACTGCCTGAAGAACCAACCTCAATTTCCTTAAGGAATAATACTAAGCAAAAAATGGAATGACTTTTGCAAATTTAGCATACAGCAGCAGGAGTATACTGTTGAATGTAGGCAACTTGGAGAGAATACTTCAAAATTAAATTACTTGATTACTTAAATCAAGTTATTTATTTTTACTTGAATTACTTACTCAATGTAAAATTCAGAATAAATTTTCGTTAATAAGGCTAAACAAAGAGAAATTTTTAGCATGAATGCTGATTTTTCTTTTTTTCAGTTAGCTTTTTTATAATATAAAAATAGAACAAATTTACAAAAGTAAAGTATTTATTAAACTAAAAAAAAAAAGTTTTCTTCTCATATAATTAAATTATAGACATTCTTAAAAGTTGTTTAGGGTTGCCCTAAACAAGGCCTATGTAAACACTGAGTTAACAACAATAAATAACTAACTTTAAAAATGAGATGAATTGAACTATGGCCGTTCAGTAACATGGATTAAAAGGAAACCTTCAAATACAAAACTTAAGAGAATTTGAAAGATATTCAAGTCTTATCAGAAAAAAATGAAATATTTTCATTAAGGTTATACATCCACACCCCTACAAATATCCTAGAAGTGTAAGGGATCTTTAGGTTATATATCCTTAAAACAATCCTAGAAATGTATAGAATCTTTAAGTATTCTTGAACTGATAATGTCTGAAGCCAACATTAAAAAAAAATTAAATACAGGTTTTTGAAGTTATTAATATTATTTTGACTAAAAAAGTTAAATTTAAATTCTATTTATCAAAGACTCTAAATGAAATAAATTCAATATGAAAAACTGACTTTTTATCAAAATTCATTCAGAAGTGCAGCTGGCAAGAATTACAAGGAAGAATTTTTTTTTAAAAACTGTAATTTTTAAAGGTTTCCATCACCGAGATTGATCTAAAATACTACAATCTTATCAGAGATCAAATACAAAAAAAATAATTTCATAACATAGGCATTCCCATCAATCTTATAAAACTTTTAATCATTTCATGAAGGGAAATTCATATTAGTTTCTACAATTTGGTGTCCATTGTATATTACAATGACTGACAGATTCCTTTACAAAAATTATAAATTTCTCCAAAAAGAACAAAGACTCCTACTTTTTTAATATAAGGCATCAATATTTAGTCTGAGTGTACTATTCAGACTAGTTACGGGTATAATGTTTGAGAAAAATAGATGTGCCATATATTACATAAATCTATTTAATTTACCAAATACAATATATTAGGAGAAATTAATTTTATGATATAAAATGGTATTACAATTGAATTTATATAGAGCACATTAAATTAGTATTTGCGCAATTGAATATGACATGTTCTTTATACATATTTCTTACTATCTTTTATCTGTTAAATTAGCTGTCAGTATATTTAAATGTTGTGATAAATGTGTTAATAGTTGATCAAATATTAATTCCATCAAAGAAAACTGTATTATGAAATTGAAATTATATATAATTTTTACTAACAGTTTTTATCTATGCTAACGTTAAAAAATTTAAAAAAAAGTATGTGTGAATTATTTATTTTTAAATTTTAAATGTTTTTTCTACAATCAACTATTTTAAATATCTCGACTGTGTTACTACAAAAACCTTCTGTTTCCATGACTCCTGATCTCTCCTACCAATAAAAGATATCGGCTTACCTTCTTCTCTGTTTTTTTTTTAACATTCAGAAGAAATGGAATGACTATAACAATCTGTTGTGACTATTTCTCAGGTATAATGTAAAAAGACAGGAAAACTACATAAAAAGCTAAAAATAAATAAATAAAACCAGCGTTTACAGTAACACTATACTGTTTTGCAAAACTAATTAGAGTAATAGTTATTTAATTAGAGTAGTCAGAATTTGAATCTTCTTAAAACTAGGTGGATCAAATTTTGCATCCAATTTGAATTTTATATGCTTAAAAATCTGAATGTACTTACTATACATTTTACGTCAGAGAGGATACCAGGACCTTTCATAATAAGCTTTAAATGGCTGTGTGTTGAATGTACAATAAGAAAAATCTGGATTCTCTAAGTCATAATGCCTCAAAATCCATACATATTTTATAACACACACACACACACACATGCACGCAAAATTTTTATAACTCAGACTCAATCTTTTCACTAGTTCATGTGGCTTATATGATCAATGAATAATCAAATGAAGAGCAATATACCCCTAAATAACCTTAAAAATAGCTCAACTCTCCTACTAAAGAACTCCACAAAAATTAACTTTGTTGAAGTAATCATCATGCAAGTTCTGAACTCCCGTACATCCTTTTGCTATTGACAGATTAATCTTTATATTGAAAATTAAGATACTGCAATCTGTTTCTATTTCTGAGGCTTTGTCCATGTGAAAATTTCCAATTTCAAGTAGGATACAGGACTAAAATAAAGATTTGTTTAATTACATATATATTATAATGTCAATTTTTCTTAGGTTTGTAAGGTTAGGCATGTAAGATAATGATATAATTTATAGTTATTAGTGAGTTGAGAATTGAAAAATAAATTTACTGTAGATATCTTAAAAAAATTATTATCATTATGATACAAGACATATATGTTTTGTTAATTATGTTCTTGCTGAAATTGTTGCATCATACTTTTTTCTTGTACTTTTTTAGTTGCTCCTGTTTATCACGAATCATGAATCCAATAAATCAAGTTAATTAAAGTAAATTTATACTGCATTAAATCTTTAAATTTATTTGAAATCTATTCCTTTGTTATTTTTATTTTATAAATGAATAAAAACATAAATAAGTTTACACAGTTAAAAACCATCTTTAATCCACAAGTCTTCCTGTTTTCCTAGTATTCCTATGAGGAAAACAATATCAAAGAATCAAAAACTTTTTTTTCAAAAAGTTTAACTTAAAATTTATCCCAATTGTACTACTGCTATAAATTAATATAAAGAAACAATAAATATAGAAAGAAATTCATAAGTCCAGAACAGTTCAGTATATTCTAGTGAATTGGAAGTATTATTTTAACTATAAACAATTTTGTTTTTAGTTTCCTTAATACTTTTACAAACATCCATGAATTAACCAGAACAAAACCTATAGGACCCCATAATTAAATGAGTGTGAAAGTTTATTTTCTAGTGATAATTAATTTGTTTAAGTTTTAATAATAAAATCCTAACAAATACTTTCACCAATTTTCTTATGAATGTGAATTCATCCTGATCCCGTACGGAAAGACATCCTCCATGTGATGATTTCAGTTGCCACCCCACCGCCTCTGTACCTAACCCTTATGGGCTTTACAGGAGGCCATCTTCAATACCTCAGCATTGTTGGTATGAATATGAACTATGGATACCTAGAACTATATCTAGTATTGATAGATATCCTAACATCTTGCTAGCAAAAATTAACACCACCTTAAACCAAATGAAAATGGTAGCCTAATAAACGATTTATTAAATATAAACATCAGGCATAACAATATAAAAATTAATTTTATGTTTGAGTATTATTTATAATTAATTATATGCTTATATACAACTTGTATAAATTCATTATAACTATCAGGGCTTCCTACTGAATAAATGATAAAATTAATTACTGGATTCAAAATTTTCTGATACCATATATTAATAAAGTATAATAAGATCTAATATGTGTAAAGAAATAATAATGGTACAGCATAATTACTTTATGTTTACATGTTAAACAATGAAAGCAATAGCTTTTGAACCAATTCTAAAAACATTTTAAGTTGCAATACTTTAATTATAATACATATTTATAAATTGCAGGAAATAACATTTTATAAAGTTTGTTTATTTATTTTAATAGAAAACTAAATCTTAAAATGATTTATAAACCTAGGTAAATGAATGATTCAATGTTTTGCCACCAGATATTACATGGCCTGTGCAGTTCTTATACATTCTGTTAGAATCTCAAGGATAATAATTAGCTATAATAATAAGGAAGGGCCTCTAAACCATAAAATTTGGTAATTCATAAAAAATTCTCAAGGTAAAGAAAATAAATACTAAATTACTTAACATCTGAGACTTAATGAAACAAGTTCATGTTTTACTGCATACATAATGTTCAATCTTAAATACATTTTTGCAATATATGGAAAAACTAAGACACACCTTCATTAATTATAAAATTATTTTAAAAATTGCTATTAATTCTTGAAAAGTATATTTAAAAAAAAAACAATAAAACCTCGTGTACAAAAAGTAAAAAGTAAGCTTTCTTTGTACTAAACATGCTGTAAATAACAGAAATAAGATTATTTAAAGAAACATTACAGTATAAACATAAGTGAGAAAAAAATAATTTTTTTTGTTTCATGTAAATTATGAAACTAACAGGAGGAATAAATATACAGATATAGATAAAAAAAAAGTGATTATTTAAGATAAGCAATACGCAAAGATCTAGAATAACTTTCACTTTCGATTATTTATCTAGACTAAGTACTAAATAATTGGAAAAAACTTAAGAATTAAAACATTTAAAAACAAAATAATAATAATAATTCATATCCTTACAAAATAATAATGTTTATGTTTAAACTAAGCAACAACACGTCATACCTCCTTACACGAACACGTAAGAACTAACTCTAGCCGTGAGCGTTTAAGGCTTTTAAATGAAAAGAGAAATCAGCTGTTGTGAAATGGCGGCTAATTTGGATTATTCTCTTATACAAACAGTTATTAAAATGTACCTTTAATAAACTAATCATTAAAAATATTTCTAGCTTATATTTTGTTTTTTTTTAATTGGGTAATAAAATAGTAAACTTATAGTAACCTATTCATCTTATGTAAACTGCAATTTTTATAATATTAAAAAAAGATTTAATGAAGAATACAATTGTTTAATTAATCACGCATATATTTTTGAAATTAAATTCTCTACAATTTTATCACTTCCGATCATACTTATCCGATCATACAGAGTGATTATTTTATTTTTTGTTAAATTTATTTTTATTATATTTTTTATTTAAGCCTTTTATGTGCTTTTACATGAATTTATGCATACACAAAGAGAATTAGATATATGAAATTAGTGAAAAATATCAGACACTTACAGGAATCAAACCTAAGTCCAGCTGATCTAGAAGATAGGTGCTAATTAGTTTTGCAAGTTGTACAGGATTTTTTTAAATTCACATCCTTAAAAACTTACTGTGTAAAAATGTTCCATAGAGTTGAACATGTGATATTGCATAAATATTAAAAGTCATTTATTCCTTTAACAACTTACTTTCTTTTTGAATACAGGCTAGAATCCAGCAGAAATTGTCTTATTCAAAAATAGCTTTTCAGTTAACCTCTAAATTAGATGTTTTACAGACAACTTATGGCTAGGGTCGTGTCATTTTTTATGAATAAATTTTCATTCATTCTCTTCTTAATTAAATTATACATTTAAATCCATGCCCAGTGTTTAACCTGAGTGCATTCAGAGAAAAGGTGTTCTGTAAATTAATCTTATAGCTGTTATGCAAAAACCTGAACAGAAAATGAGTTCAAGAATAAAATGTAAAAATTATTTTTTATCTTTTTAAATAATAAATGAAAACATTATTTATTTTTTAAAATATGGCTTACTTCTAAAATGGAAGCCCATTTTAGATGAGCTTTCTGAAGCTATTATGCCCAGCTCTTTTGTCAGAGCTGTTTCTAATGTTACCTTAGTTGAAGTGATTCGGAGAACTCTTGAGTACAAACTATAATAAATTACACAGAACAAATTACAATCAAATATTACCACAAATGAATAACATCCCTCAGAATTTGGGTGCTCCAAGCCCAACACAGATGAATAATGAAAGCATCTATTAGATTTTTTTTTTTTTTAACCTCCAGTACCACAGTCAAGTATTGCATCAGAGGATGAAGATGAATGATGTGTAGCATGTGTGAAAATGCCATGCCTGACAAAGATTCAAACTCGGGACCTCCGAATGAGAGGCCGAGACGCTACCACTCGCGCCATGGAGGCTGGGCATCTATTAGATCTGTTGTGTTTAAATACACTGTAGCCTCTGAAAACATATTTTGGAAATACATATGGGGAATTATCACATAAAATTAAATAGCAACTGAGAGTAACTCATATTCGAAGAAATAATTAACTCAAGGTAATAATACACACCATTATTGGTTATTAATAATTCTCTAAGAAAATAAAAATAACCATGTTGATACATACCAATACACTTATACCAAAAATAAAAATTATGTTAGCACAATAGCCAACAAATAGCCGTGCGAGGATAATTTTAAATAGGTAATAAAAATAAATAAAATGCTCTGGTATGAGAAAGACTGTAATGTGGTTTAAAATTATAAAGCAGAGACTTAACAACAATAATTAATTTAAATTTTGAATAAACATCAGTTGCATTATTAATGAAATAAAATGAACAATCTTAGTTATATCAAGTAATAAACCAAGTAAAACACTAATAAAGTAAAACTGACTATTTTGAATAAAAAGATATATAAAAAAATATTACAGTATTGCTGAACACATTATCAATAGTTAATTATTATTACAGATAATTAATCATAAATTTAAAGTATAGTCAAAAGAAAAATTGTTTTAATCTGTTTCTAATTCACAAAATGCGAGAAAAATTAATGCACATACTATACTCTACAATAACAATTACATGGAATCGATTAGAGAGTTTATATTAACAATATAAAACATAAATTTACTGTTACTTAATATGTAACACTACTTCCAATGTAATTTTAAATATTTTAATTATACAATTAAAAACTTAAAACAAAAAACTCACTGTACCAAGATCCAATAGATTGAAATCAAATAAGTAAGGATTGACTGAAGAAGATAAAGCTCCTGAATGGAGTTTCACGTAACGCTGCGAATAAATTTGAAGAGAAATGTTCCAATAAAAATTAAACTGAAAACGGTACAGCGACTGATAAAATAGAAGATAGAAAATAATGTTACTAGTAGTAGAGCCGGGCTTTTCTCGATCAAAATAAAAACTTATTAAACTTGAAGAGAATCTATACAGATATTGACATTATTAAAGTTATAGAAATTGTTAGAAAGTGTCGGACTAAACGGATGAACTCCGGGTCTGGAAGGCTAGTCTGTACGCCACATTGTTGAAGCCAGACTGAAGACAACACGCTAGGAAAGAAATAAGGAAACCTCGTATCGACACACACAGTAGACTTAAACGTGGAAATGGAATGTAGGCAGGCGTGGAAAAGCACATAGAAAAACAAAACCAGCTGGAATATTTGTAAAAAGGGTGTGTAGCAATTCACAACAATAAGTCAGGTACCTGACGAAAAGCTTTTAACAGGCTAAGGCAATAACAA
>JAAAKQ030122588.1:0-13741 GCA_010016005.3 Zanna intricata | reverse complement strand
GTACCACCTGAACCTGTTATGCATTTATTTATCAGGAATGGAGAGACCTTTTGAAGGGTGCCTCCTTCCTGATCGCTATTTAGCACAATAAATCGTATGTTTTTATACTGTGAATGGTACACAACACCATTCACAGTATTCTCATCACTGAAATTTCTTTCCTCATCGGACAACGCCGAGTGAGGTCTTTTCACCTGACTAATGTTGGTGGTTTTTTCAGATGGACCACCAACCATCATAAAGTTTTCTTGTGGACTTGACATTTCGGTCCCACGAGTATCGGCGATATAACGGACCACTCCAGCAGAGCGCACGCGTACTGGAGCTAGAGCTAGTTTACAATTGGGTTCGCCCTGGTGCCCAGAGGACATCGTTTGAGACTCACTAAGTAGAGCCATTCACCCATCGGCACGATAGTTCCCACCTTGGGTTACGGTTGCGTTTCGAAAGGTGTCTCAACATCACCGAGTGTATGTGTAAGAAGAAGTAGTATAGAATGCTGTTGTGTAGTTGTGAGATTGTATATGTTGTAAATTTTGTAGTGTTCTTGATGTAGAGTATGTGTATTGTGTAAAGTGTTCTACAGCTCAATGTGTAGTAAGAAGAAAAGCTGCAAAGGCTAGGGCCGTGGGGACGCCAACCCCCAAAGTCTTAAAGAATAAGACTCCCCATCGGTGATCGAATGTATGTGTATGAAGAAGTAGTGTAGAATGTTGTTGTGTAATTGTCAGATTGTATATGTTGTTAATTGTGTAGTGTTCTCGGTGTAGAGTATATGTATAGTGTAAAGTGTTCTGCAGCTCAGTGTGTAGTGGGAAGAAAAGCTGCAAAGGCTAGGGCCGTGGGGACGCCACCCCCAAAAGTCTTAAAGAATAAGACTCCCCGTCGGGGTCTTTACATTTTGAGGAATGAGTACTACGAAATACAATTCATTTAAATTGTGGTTTCCTTAAATATATAGGCTTATATTACTAGAAAATGTATAGTTTTACAGATAGAAAATCTTCAAAACTACTTGGTCAATTTCATTGAAATTTATATATGCTATAGTAGTGTATAAAAAGGTGGGCGTATGGAAATTTGACGTAGATTAACTGAGTCATTCTTCAGTTACATTCAATTTAAAATGGAAAACAGACAACATAACCTCCATTTGAGATTAATTTTACAAAACTGAAGAACAATATTTTACAGAGTTTTAGTCATTAAATAATTATTTTTAAAAATCTGATGTAGATATCACATGACTTCCTTGAACTCCTGTGAAATTACATATACATATTGTTTGCTGCTCTTCAGTTCAACTTATTTTATTTGAAAATGATATGATAAAATAAAGAGGAAGAAAATGTTAAAAGCAGAGAAAGAATAAAAAGATTGAGAGAGAATGATGAAAAAATAGAGACAAAAATTTTAAAACAGGAGAACGCATACACAAATTAAGATCAGAAGAATTATATCAAGTCAAAGAGCGATTAATAGATTGGCAACGAGGAAAAAATGAACGAAATGAGGATCAAAACCGACTTAGGGAGAGAATTGTCCGACAATATCAGAGGAGTAAAGAACAAAAAAATAATAATATTTTGCGGTTTATTAAAGATCGGACGTGTGAACCTCAATGTGTATATTGTTTTTGGGAAACCCTATTTTTCAGTCACTCTGTAGTTAACTTTAATATAGATAAAATCAAACAAAGATTCCAGGATAATTAAATAAAATTAAACGACAAAAATTAAAAAAATAATACTATTTTAAACTACAATTTTCAATTAATATTAAATAATTGAATCTTTCACCAAATCCATTACATGTACATTTATGTAATGATGCCTATTAAATTATATATGTACATTTTTAAAAGTATATAAAATTTTATTCCACTAATAACTTCTAATTTTTTTATGTTATTTTTTTTATTGTTATTATTAAATTATTATTATTATTATTCCAAAAAAAGAATTACAAACAGAGGTTAATAATTATTAATAAATCAATGTACTTAAATAAAGAAAAAAAAAGAAGGAAATGAAGTCGGATTCGAACCGATGTGCCTTCCCCTTGCAAGATCCAAAAATTTCATTAATTAAAATTTTGTTTGGCTATAACTCGGGAACCAATGAAAATAACTACAACTTATGATATATCGATGAAAAACTATCAATTAGGGCTTATTACTGCAGGTAAGAGAAAATCCAAAATCCAAATTTTTTTTTTGAATTTGGATTTTTTGGACCCTTTTGATTCAGTCGGTTGCAATAAAAAGGGGAGGTGCACCACTAAATGTTTAAACAGCGCTAAATTCAAAAATTCAACATTCTACCGCTAATTATTTTTGCGTTTACGTACGTGCAGACGTCAAACTAATCAAAATGGATTCAAGAATAATCAAAAAGGATATTTGAGTTGAAATCTTAAAATCGAAATTTTTTGCGATCACAATACTTTCCCTTACTTCGTACAAGGAAGTAAAAATAATTTAAGAAATATAATTTTTTATAATTTTAATCGTAAACAATTTTTTGTTTTGTTTTATTCTTTTCAATGTATTGATTGGTCTGAAATTACCGTTTCTTAAATGAAAAAAAAAAAAGAAGAATAGTAATAACTGGAAGCATTAGAAACTTGCAACGTTATAATAAAAAAATAAATCCAGAGAAAAAAGTTAAAGAACAGCGGGTGGGAGTTGCCAGGTATCGGTGGTCAAAGGATTAAATCTTATCTAAGTCGATTTGAATGGAATATTTTTTAATCCCAATCGGCTACCTATCATGATTGTAAATTCAATTTTATTTAAAATTGATATTTGTTTGCTTAGGTATTTAATGTGAAGTATTAAAAATATTTAATTAAAATATATATATATATATATATATATAGAAATTTGTTTGCCTAATATCTAATATTAATCAAACAGTTGTAGGAAAGTTGTTTTATCTCTAACTTAAAATATAAAACTGGTTTAAAAAAAATAAGATTTAAAATCGGCCCAATTAACATTTAAAACTGCTACGCAGCCTTCCAAGTGATTAAATTCCTGAAAATAATTGATTACAGGTATAATTTTTTTATTTAAAAAAAATTTATTTATTGTTTGTTTTCACAAGACATAAAACATTTTTCTTTGCTCATTACTACTTCTTATCTGTATTTAAATATCTTTGTATTCAGGTTTGTTTGGAAACTGAATGGAAATTTTACAATTTCATTGGTGTGATTTTTTTTTATTAAATAATTAGTGAATAAATAAACGAGGTAGTTTTTACTGATGATAAGTAAATATAACAATTTGTTTTTTAACACATGCCCATTAAATTTATTTTTTTCAGATGTAACGGCTTTTCTTAGTAGATCCTACCAAGAATCATGTTTTACTAAAAAAAAAAAAAGAAGATAGAAATTTATGGTAAGATAACTTTAATTTTATTTTAATGGTCTCTTGGATCATTGAGGCTCTTACTAATTTAATTCATTAAATTATTTTTGGTTTAATTAAATTCTATCTGGTTACTTAAGGATCTGGAATCAAATCGAAAATCGTTACAACTCGATACAACTCTTTTGTTATCTAGAAAGGATTAAACCATTTTTTCTCTGACGATT
Source organism: Zanna intricata (assembly GCA_010016005.3). Classification (NCBI taxonomy): domain Eukaryota; kingdom Metazoa; phylum Arthropoda; class Insecta; order Hemiptera; family Fulgoridae; genus Zanna; species Zanna intricata. The sequence continues at coordinate 10,138 of JAAAKQ030122588.1, read as the reverse complement.
GGTTCAAGTCAGTATAGCCCAAAGAAAGTACTACCACTCCATAGCGCGAGTGGTAGCTTCTCGGTCTTTCATACAGATGTCCGGTCAGGCATGGCATTTTTCATAAGATACAAAATTCCTTCTATATCTCACACACAATCATCAAGCTTATGTGGATATACGAGTATCATCAAGAAAAAAAAAGAAAAAGAAAAAAGTATCAGTGGCAATGTTCTCTGGGATGGGAATATATATTTACTTTTTTGTTTAATTTTTCCTACTAATTCTCTAGAATTTATACACAAAAGTAATTTTTATAATAGATTGAAATTAATCTATACAAAATTAATATATAAGAATACAATACGAAATAATGATGATGACAAAAAACAATAAAATAATGATTTAAGCGCTTAAGTTTGTAGTTATGTAATTCCTCTATTTTCCATTAAAAAAAAATATAACTGAACCATATGAGAAATTTCTTTTTTACAAAATAAAAAAAAAAAATCATAGAAGTCTGCCTATTTTGTAGACAAAGGCTTGAATGAACTGTCCATTAAAAAAAAATGTCATACAGGTCGAATTGATTATTTCCTTAATTTTTTTTAATTTTATGTAATAGCTTAGAAATAATTTATTTACTTAATCAACAGACATTTTGATTTAATTATGTAAACGTACTTTACTGCTTAGGTTTTCCGTAAACAGATTTTTTAATTTATTTTCAACGTAATATTTTTTTTAAATATAACATACTCTTATAAAAAGAAACATTAATTTGTATATACGTATATAATTTAGATAAACTCATTACCACAAATAATTAACATTAAAATATGAATGAATATTAACTTATCTATTACTATTAATAGAATAAATGATATTATGAAACAAATCAATTACGTTAAGTGGAAGGCCGTGAATATTTGAAAGTATATTTTTAATAATGTAATGCAATAAAACCAATATGGAATCGTTTAATTAATTGATTATATTGTAAAATTAGTATTTTTAATAATTTCCGTGATTTAAAATTATTTACATCGATTATATAATGGTTTACGTGCGAATATAAATCTTATATCATTCATGTATTTAAAGGTATTGTACCCGTTTTATTTATTTATAGGTTACTCTTATCGTTTAAACTATAATTGAACGATATTCATTAAAATTTAAACAAAAAAATCAGATGGAAACTATTGAAATATTTATTTCTACTTGTTAAATCATGTATTATTCCGTACAAGGTAAACGTATTCAGCATTAAAATAAATACTTAAGATATCAGGAATTATATATTTTATTATAGTAGATTTTTATTTTTTTCGTTACTAAGGAATTTTTTTTTACTTAATTACGTTTTTTGGGGAGAATATGAATCTTTTTAATGTAAAAATAATTACTTTATTTTTCATATTCAATTTTTAAGAATGGTAATTATGTATAATTTCATAATCTTGTATAAAAATTAAAAATCTCTTTTAAGGAAAGTTTAATAGATTGTCCAAATTATTATTATTATTTCAAATTTTCATAGCTTTTTACTGGTAACAATCTCTAAACTCTGAGTAATTTATACCAACGAGATTACGCTTGTTATTGTTGACTAAGTGCCTTCCAGGCAACATGGCAAGTAAAAATTATCTATCACGTTCCTTTGCCTTACCGCATGAGTCTTCCATTGGATCTTCAGTTTTTCAAGACTGTTACGCAAAGTAGATGGCATTATTCCCTTCGCAGATATAATTATTGGGATTATATAAACCCCTTTTTGATTCCACATTTCTTTAACTTCAAAGCAAGATCTGTATTTTCTGCAGCTTCTCATTGTGCTTGATGTTGAGTTAGTTACTTGATGGGATGGCCACGTCTATTAAACAAGTTACATTTTCCACTTTGTCATTTATTATCATATTTGGCTTATTATAGTTGATAGTTTTTTCTGTTATAATTCCTTGGTTCTAGAGAATTTTTACATTGTTTTTCTCCAAAAAGGAGGCTGGTTCGGAAGTATAATAAAGCTTATTTTGAAACACTAACTTATATCTGTTGCCGAGTTCTATGTGTACGCTTTTCGCCACGTTTTTGTGCCTCCTGTTGTACTTCGTTGGGGAGCTAGTCATTATATGTTCTATTGTTTCATTGTATAGTATACCAAGCCAACAGTTGTTGTTGATATTTTCTTTAGGAATAAACTTCATAAACCTTTTTGTAAGTAGCATAATCGATGGCTCATTATGTGATCATTTAGTTTCGGTTTCTGGACGTACTCCAACTTCGTTTTACTTATTACTTTAAGGTAAACTAATCCTATAATCGTTCAAGTAAAGTGTTTGAAGAACACTTGAACTCTGAAATATTGAATTGTTGGTGACAATTTAATATTACATTATGACTTATTGAACAGTGTGGGATTCTTATGACAACAGTTCTAACAGTCTTGATTTTATCTTACGAACGGATATTGAAATTGAACGGTCTGGATATTGCCTGGAGGTTTCTTTTTCATTGCTGAACCTTTTCCTGAAAATTATGTATCTGTGTAAATTGCATATGCTAACGGTACACTATCGTAGCGTCCTAAATTAAGCTGGCGTGATATTCAATGCACACAGCCATTATTTTTATAAAGAGCTATGATGTTATAAGCAAGTTGCACACTTTTCCAAGTATCCATGTTAACTAAATGGCATGAGGAACGGAACGGAACGCAAGTTTATTATCTTCCTACTAATCGCAGAGCCTGAATGAATGACCCTTGCTACTATGTTTTTCGTTTATCGGGCGGATAATTTATTTATTTATTTAGGAGCGGTTATAGATTTTTGTTTTTTATCTATAGATGAATTGTTATTTGCGTTCCGGTCCTTTATACCAATGAGAAACGGATAAACGTGTCTGTCCGTGGGAGTCTAGGTGCATATGAGCTTCGTTCTCTCGGCTTGACTTCCCTTCGGTCCATCCCCTTCGGTCCATCCTTTCGGTGCTAGCGCCTTTCGACCTAACAGGAATACGCCTTCTGGAGGTCCTAGTGTTGAATAGGATTTAAGTAGTTTTTGAGAAAGCAATACGCTCTACTTTTCGAAGGGAGTCGCATGTGCTGGCTGGGAAACGACAAGGTAGCGTAAGCAGGCTTTTATAAGTTATTCAGTACTGACACTTGCTTATATTTTTTACACTTGCTATACTTATTCAGTACTGATACTTTATTTCCAATAAATAAGCGATTAGAAATAATAATTAAAGAAGATAGAACTATTGTTACTATAAATATTAACAGAATCTATTTTATTATTTTAAAAACATGGCTCTTACATCGTAATATATTTCCTCTTACTTTCAATTATAATAAACAAATGAAGTCATATCTACACGCATGATCGTAAACATGGTAGAGAATACTGTTCAGAAATGATGTGCTATAAATTTGATAATTATCAGTCTAAAAAAAATCAATAATAGTTTTATTCTTTTTTATTCGGAATTAAAATTATGAAAATTTATTTCAACTAAGGAAGTAATTAAAATTATTAGAAATATTTTACTTATTAAAGAGTTTAGTTCATTAAGGAAACTCTAACATGACCTTTACTCACATAAGCTTATTTAATATCATATGATTATTTGATTAATAGTATTTATACCGGAAACTTCTCCTCATTTTCATGTTCATAATTAATTTAGGCCACTGTCTAAATTTGGAATATTCAGTCCCCAATTTATACGAATATGAAATCAAATCTATTTTAATTGCAAATAACTCAAAAATTACTCTAATGATTTTAATTAAATTCAATTAAGACAGACGCAGATATTATTATTAAATTTAAATTTTATATATTTTGTTCATTCTATAGCTACAAAATTCTAAAGCTTAGAAATTTAAGAAATTTTCAGCATTTAATTAATATGACGTACTACTGTTGAAAATCACGTTAAAGAGATACGAAAAAAATTATAACTGTTTATGAACACATAACACATTACTGTTTACAGCATGCAGAATCAATGATAGTTCTGCATAAATATCTGCTTAATTTAAAGGTCATATTTATTTACTTCAATAAATGTTTAAATAACAAGTAGAAATCCAGTTAAATAATAATGTAACTTCAATGAGTTAAAAATAGAAATGGTTTTTTTTAAAAACGTTTTTGTTCAGATACGATGAATTAAACCAACAGAAACAGACATACATACATGAAATACATACGAAAGTATATATAATTCTGATCTTATTTAAATTTCAGATTTTTCCTTGTTTATTATTGTACAGAATAAGAATATTCTCGCAACAAAAAAAATTACTGAAACTTTTTAAGATTTTAATTAAAAATACAATAGAAATCTTTTAAAAATAAAAATATTTATTTTTGTATTATAATGATAAATAAAAGCTATGTTAGAATAATGTACTAATTTAATATAATATGTTAAGACAAGAATTCAAATGAAATTTTTAAAAACGTACTGTGTATAATAATCCATATATAAAAATACAGTAAATATTTATATTTAAAAATGGAATTAATTTTCATATTTCACTACTCTGAATTTATTTACATATTTTATTATTATATTAAACAATGTTCAACATAAGAGACGTTTCAATTTTTTTTTATGTTGCGGTTTTTGTGGGTATTCATTTCTCACTTTCTCTGTAACGCAGAGCGGCAGAAAGGGGCCATAGTTGTAAAACCTCCTACAAGTCATGAAGAATAGAAAGCGTAACACAGTAGTGATGTTTTGTGTTTCTTTCTTTAGAAATTTTGAATGAAAATAACAAAATAAGTGAAATTTTTTTTTTTGACAGAGATTGATCAGTGATTTGTGATATGTCTTTTTTTGTACATAAATATGATAATTAATAGTTTTATAAGAGCAACCTTTATAAAAAAAAATTATCTTTTTCTTTTAAATAATAGGAGTATATGAATTTTTGACAGAAAAATATCCCAAGCTTAAATTTATCTTAAAAATATTATCTGACCTTTCACATTATGTAATTAATATTCTATTGAATAAATTAGGTCTAATTATCTCAAGAAAATTTGAAAGATTTGTAAAATTTGTAAGATGAAAATTTGTGAGTAAGTTTAACGTAGAATGAAAATCATTGTTCATTCTTATCTCTATTCCCAAGTACATGCTGGAGACCCTTAAATTATGCTTTTTCCTTTTCAACTGATACATGTATTTTATCATTTTATAATTAAAGGTTTTTTTATTACTTTTTTTTTGGGGGGGGGGAAGAACGTTCCTGTGATCCTCTACTCAATCAAAGGAAGATTTTTAATACAGAAATTTCTTCTTCTTCACTTATGTTAATCTCTTACGACAATTACAAATCAATCCCGCACTTCTTCTTCCACGGGGTATATAATATATTACATTATATTGTACATTATAGAAGAGTTAGGTAACTTTTCACTCCGCATTCTATCGACATGTATCTTCCAATTCTCTCTTATTAATCCATCCATTTAATTTAAATATATTCAACTGATTTCTTATTTCATTATTTCTTTTCCTGGGTTGAAACGATATCCAACAACACTCCTTAAAAACAGCATTTCTGCCACCTGGATACGTTTTTCCATCTGTTTGGTAATGCACAATGTCTCTGATCCATGTGTAAACGCCGGAATAGAAGCTACTTTATAAAATTTTAAAAGCGTGTCTTTATTTACTTTGTTTTAAAAATGTTCTTTCTATGACTCCATTATGGCAATTGAATTTTTCTATTTTGTTGCTCACATCGGACTCTCCAAATACAGAAATCATTCATCCCAAATATTGTGCATTACAAACTTGATTTATTACATCCTTACGATTTATTGATCTCACAATATTCCTCTCTTTTTTTATCTGTTTAGCCTCCGGAACTACCGTAAGCTCATTCTCATTCAGAGGATGAATGTGGATGATGTGTATGAATGTGAATGAAGTGTTAGTCTTGTACCAATCTCACCGTTGAAAGTCATAACCTGGATCTCATTTCTATTTTAAAGACATATTTCTTACTTTAAAGAATTTTTATTGCATTTAATGGAACCACTTCAAAATACCTTAATTTAATATCGGTATTTTCTAACAAAAATTCATAAACATATTAATCCTTAAGAATAACATACAAAAATTTTATTTTTTATCTTTCTTCCGAATGAAATCATGATTTTAATTAAAATAAAAAAGATCAGATGTGGACATTACATGATTTCCTTTTACGCCTATTAAATTAAATACACATTTTTTTCTGTACTTCATTTAAACTTATTTCATTTGAAAGTGAGACACTATCCTCCAAATTTTTTATAAAGAGGAGAGTTACACAATTGCATTGTGATGGATACCACGATACATCACATTTTTTTTGGTGTCCCTATCAGCATTTTATATTAGTTTATATATTAAATTTGTTTCACATCGCTAAATAGAGTTATGTGGTGTGAGAACTGGTAGGATCCGTAACCATGCACACATCAGTTCGAATCCGACTTCATATATATATATATACTTAATATATATATATATATTGTGTTTTAACTTAATTTTTTTGTTTAATTAAATATATTGATTTATTATTAATAATTAACCATTGTCAACATTTTAAAATTAAAATGAAAAGTATATAACATTTTATTTCACTAGTAACTTCCGATTTATGTTTCATACTTTTTTCAATCGAAGGGTAATAATTATTAATAAATCAATATATCTAAAGTAAAATAAGTTAAAAAAAAAGAAGGAAATGAAGTCGGATTCGAATCAATGTGCCTTCCCCTTATAAGATCCAAATATTACATTAATTGAAATTTTAATTGGCTATAATGTAGAACCAATGAAAATAAGTACCACTTATGATATATTGTTGAAAAGCTCTCATTGAGGGCTTATTACTACAGTAAGAAAAAAAATCCAAAAATTTTGGATTTTGGACTTTTATAAATCCGAATTTTCAACATTCAAGAGCTAATCGCTTTTGAGTTGTGCGTACATGCGTGTAGACGTCACGCCGAAACCAGTCAAAATGGAATTAGTTATGGTCAAAATGTAATTTCCGTTGAAATCTGAAAACCGAAATTTTTTGCGATAACAATACTTCTTTTACCTCGTAAAAGAAAATAAAAATTAATAAAAACCAAAAGTATAGCAGCACCTTTATATAGCAGCTTTCCATCACCGAAATGTAGACCGTATTTGTCACTTACTTCTCCGAGGTTGTCCGGAAAAAATCCAAATGTGAGTGGAGGAAATGTATTTTCAGACATATTTCATACCATAGCTCTGTATGAAGTAAGAAGTTGATTAACAATATCGTGGTAATTGTTAATTGTAATTGTTTGCCGAGAAAACTTTTGCAAACGTCTTTAAATGAAGCACAAGCTGCACTCTTTACATTATTTAACATTGAGTTAAATACATAATCTTTGGTCAACTCTCTTATTTGAGGACCAACAAATATTCCTTCTTTAATTTTCCCTTCACTTACATTCAGAAATGTAAGTCTGAAATGTGTCCGAAATGTTGCCTTATATACAAAAATCCGGTAATATCCTGCTTCATTGCTTTTACACAATTTTTCATTACTCCTAGCTTGATACGGAGAGGGGCTAAAAATATTTTTTTGGGTTCAGCTAAGGACTCAGGAATAATATTTTTCCCATTTGGAGTTAAGTTGTCTCGTTTCTTCCACTCTTTTGTAACATAATGTTTATCCCTAGCTCGGCTATCCCATTCGCAAAGAAAATACTTTGTACTTAGTATAGCCTAATTGCATGCCTAGCAAAATAGGTATAACTTTCAAATCACCACATATTCCAGCTATGTTTTTTATAATTTATTTTTTTAAGAACGTCTTTCATCACATCATATGTCTCTTTCAAATTAATACCATAAGCGATTGGTATCGAAGGATACTCGTTACCGTTGTGTAGTAGAACCACTTTTTTAAACTATTCTTAGACGAATCTATGAAAAAGGGTTTTCTTCAGCTTCGGAAGCTTGAAATTTTTGTATTTTTTGAAGTAAATTCCAACCTTGCAGTCTTGAGCCTAACAGTAACCAAGTCATTTAATTCACCTTGTTTTCATGGACTATCAAAAGTATGACAGACTATCACAGTATGTGCTTTTATCTGAAAAGTAGATAAAAAAAAGTATACCGGGTAGGACATACGGTTGAAGAAAATGTAATCGTGACAAAAAAAAGGATACTAATTAGGACATGTGGTTGTAGGATATAAGATGTAGCTTATTGGAAGATAATTCAAAATCAAAATCATTTTTGTCTTCTTCAGTACTGCCTGATAATTCATTGCTGCTTTCGAAACATACATTCACAGGGGGTTTATGAATTGGAATAATTTCACTGTGAGGTACGGCCTGATTGTAGATTGTAATGAGTGCTATTTTAGAGTACGTTTAGATTTTTTAGGAAATCCAGACACACTTGTTAAACGAAAGTAACAATCGGTTACATGAGTCTTTGGTTCAAGACACACCGTAGGCACACTAAACGGAAAAGCCTTCCGTGTGTTTTTCAGCCATCCTCTTAAATATACAAAACAATTAGTGCTTACTATACGAAGAGCCCATGTCTTATGCTGATCATCAATTTTACACTGAAAGTACGAATGATATGCTTTTTTAATTAAAGGTGTAATGTTTTTCTATTTGATTTTACGGTAAATTCAACACATACATAACAAAAGGCATCCATATCATTTCACAATTGAGGCATTATGAAACTGAACTATTAACAAACAAGACAGCAATAAGACTGAACAAAATTAATTCATACCTAAATCCAGTGCTTAATACAAAAAACACAGCTGTGTTTTTAGCTAAATGTTTTCACCTGTACAGACATGATAATCTTGTCCATGAAGGCTCACTCTTCAGTATTAGATACGATGTCATAATATGTAACTATGATATGATTTATTTCTTTGTTTAGTATCATTTATTTATAACTTCAAATTGTGTTAAAAAAGTTAAACAATAAAAAAAGTGCTAACAAATTACAATTTTAGAAGCTTAAAATGTTAACTATACGTTGAAAAATGATTAAACAAATATCCTTTAATTGAAGTTTAAATTTTTTTAAAAAAAGGTGATAGAAAGATTTTGAGTTCATGTTCGTTTTTGGCACTAAAAAACAGATTAAAGTCATGTATCGAATGTTATGAAACAAAAATTATGTTTATTAGTGTAATAATTCAATAATAATAATAAAAGAAAAATATTTTTTAAAATATCAGAAGGTACGAATGAAATAAAATTTTGCGTACTTTTCATTTAAAAATAAAATTTTTATATGAAATTTAATAGGCATGCAAGAAAATAAAATTTTATGTACTTTTCATTTAAAAAAAAAATATGTATATGAAATTTAATAGGAGTACAAAGAAGTCATGTAGTGTTCACTTCAGATTTTTCAAGTTACTCATAAAAAAATATTTTTGAACACTGGGGTTATTTTTTTACCGTTTTATGTTTGTATTTAATATTTTATAATATCATTTTGTTTTTGAAGTAGAGTACTAGATTAAAAATAAAGGTTAAAAAAATAAAATCCCAACCCAAATTGCGGTATACTTGGGAAATGATCCGTTTAAACAGTTAGGATTAACGATTATAAACCGATTAATGATTATAAACGTATTTTATTTAACCGTGATGTAAGAAACTGTACAAATAAACAATGATGCTAAATACAGTAATGTTTACCCGCTTCTAGATCTCTTAATATAAAAAGTCTCCTCTCGATAAATTAAATATTTGTTTTATTCATTTGTATTACTTCGGTAATATTTCTACTTTTAAATAATATTCATTTGAAATTATTTCACATGAAAACCGATTTATCTGAAATACTTAGGTAAAAGAAACCGATTATAATTTTCTGACCTCATAATTTATTGTAATTTACAGTTATAAAAACAAAATATGTACCCTCCCATCACCCATCATTTTGTTTTATTGTACTTATTTTAACTTCACAGAAATAATGTACCAATAAAAATGACAAAATTTTTTCTTACAGTCGTAACTTTTTTTTTTTTATTCCAGTGGTTACCTCCGGAACCACCGTTAAGGTATATCTTCAGAGGATGAGATGAATAAATTGTAGCGTGTGTGAAAAATGCCAT
>JAAAKQ030122544.1:0-13743 GCA_010016005.3 Zanna intricata | reverse complement strand
CACATTCATATATATCATCCTCATTCATCCTCTGAAGTAATACCTTACGGTAGTTCCGGAGGCTAAACAGATAAAGATAAGTCATAAGCTAGATTAGGATAGCTACTGTAAATCAACAAAATAATATTTCCCTTGTGACAAAAAACAAACCCATTACGTATATTTGGTCTATTTGTTAGGAAATAATTTACAATAAACAGATTATTTAGAATATGAAATAATAAAATAATGAATTTCTTGGGTAATATCACAAAAAAGAAAACAGAATAGAATAACTTCAATTTACAGAAAATAAATAGTTCCAATTATCAAATCAGAGCTTCCTTACCAAAAATAGCAACTTTACAATCAATAGAGCTTCAAATTTTTATATCCGTAAAGTGTGTAATGTGCAATATGTGAAATACAGTTTCAGATTGTTTTATGTTTTTATAATAATGGTTTTAATTTAAAGTTTAAATGAAGTAAAAATAAATTTTAACATAAAAACAAAATAAACACAAAAAAAAATGAATGAATTATATGTAGCAAATATATCTGCAACAAAGATATTTCCAAAAACAATATGGTTTTTCAGATATAATGAACAAAATTCTAACTACAGATATCTATTTTTTAATTGGCAAAACTTTTTAAAAATAGTATTTGTCAATTTTAGAAATTAATAGAAAATTCATATCACTCAATATGATTGAAAAATTGCGTACAGTAAAATATATTGATGATTATAATGATCATAATGAACAAATTAAGTGTGGAAATAATTCCCATATAGAAATTATCCAGTTAATTTAATATTCAAATTTCACCAAGACTTATTGTTAATCGTAGGTTATACTTGTGGGAAAGTAGTCAGAGCTAAATAATTAGTTTTTTAATTTTAAAAGGTTAAGAGAGCAAACATCTCCATCACATTTTATCAATTTGTAATATTTTTCAAAAAATATTGAAACACCTGTTTGTATTGAAACAACTTAGTTACTGTTATAAAGTAGGCAATTTAAAATATTTATTTACTTATTCTCTGTTAGTAGGATACATTTTGAGAAAATATTTATTATGAATTTTTTTTTAGTGTTTTGTAGATAAAGTTTGGTTCTTCCTTTTAGATATTGCATTATGTACCCATGAGGGATATTAAGAAAATAGAATACTAGTAGAGAAAGTTTTTATCATGTTTTTTTGTTATTTTGTTAATGTTTCCTTGTTAACTTCCTGTAAAAAGAGACTAGTAAAAACATATTTGATAATGGTACTAAAATGATATGGATACAGTACAGTCACAACAAAATATTAGATATTGGTTGTATTGGTTAGGTGTTTGTTTTTATAATCTACTGATGTAGTTATAAATCAGCAGTAGTGATTTGTCCATATTTTATTTAATTAAGCTCATCTATTTTCTTGCTTAAAATTTTAATTTTTCCCTCTTTAAGTGTCCTGTAATCTATTACAACAATTTTATAGCAAATATTGTATTAAAAAAAAATAGTTTTTTACTATCACAATTTTTTAGAAAATTAAAAAAATTACTCTTCTTGATTGGAAAGATGTTATGTACAAATCTATAAACAATATAGTAGTAGTAATAACCACATAATTTTAATGGGTAGCATGTATGAGAGGTGGCTTAAAAAATAAGTTTTACCCCCTATCTGTGTTCATGAAGTGAAAGGGATATATTAATGTCTTGGTGGCAGCACTGTTGTGTTGTCATCATCCCCCAGCAGTAATTCTGTTCAACATTCAGTATGTGTATAGTATCATTGTCAATATGCCGTGTCCTCTAGAGGTTTTGTTCAGCATAGAAATGCATTCTGTAGTCCAATTATTGTGAATTTCATCACAAAATTGTTTAGGTATACAGTGAGAATGCAGTGGCACACCCCATGATCATAAAATGCTGCCAAATGTTCAGAAATGCTAGAACAAATGTGAGTAATGAACAACATGCTGGGCGTCCTTCAACTGCAAACATGACAGGTAACATGGAATGCGTGAATGAAATGATTATAAGTAATCAGCCCATTAAAATTAGAGAAATTGCAAGTAACTTAACTTCAGTTATGATAGTTTGTTTGCAACTCACGATCAGCTTGGTTACCTTAAGATGTGTATACGATCGGTGCCACATTTGTTGACTGACAACTACAAACATCAACATTTTGCATCTGCTTTTTTTTTTCTTCAATGTTATTTCAGGACTGGTCCACAGGTTTTGAAACATCATCACAAGGAATGAGAGCTGGGTACTTTATTACACTCCTGAGACTAAACTTTATTAAACTCCTGAGGCACCACATAAAGGGATACGTAAAATTTTACTGCAGCCAAAAAAAAAATGAAAACATCATTTCAAACATAACATTTTCGAAAGATTATGTGGCAGTCTTTTCCGATTCTAAGGCAGTCGTTTACAGAATTTATTCCTTGAAGAACAACAATTAATGTCAAATCTTACTGTGAAAGTTTAAAAAAATTTGCATAAAGCCATTAAAGATTGAAGACCCAGAAGATTGAGTCAGGGTTGTTTTTCTTCACGACATTGCTACTCCTCATTCTGCTCATGTGGCAAAGGAATTACTGCAAAAATTCAAGTGGGAAGTGTGGTCTCATTCACCTTACAGCCCTTACCTACACTCTGCAACTACCACCTATTTGGTCCTTCAAGTGAGACCTGGAAGGGAGCGTTTCGCTAATGTTGATGAACTGAAGGAAGCAGTCCTTAAATGGTTAAAGGTGACTGGACAAAATTTTTATAAGAGTGGAATTGAAAAACTTATCACAAGTTTTGAAAAGTATCAAGAAAACTTGGTGATTATGTTCAAAAATAGATGAAAATATGTAGTTTTTTGTTCAATAAAAAAAAAATTTGTCTTATAAATATGTGTTTGTTTCATAGATGGGTCTTTCTGATTGTCTCGCGTATAATAATAATAATAATGTATAGTATACATGTAGACTTGACTATTTTGATCAAGAATTCATTTACATGCATTACAAATAAGTAAGTTCATGTTTCATATAATTTTTCATTAAGACCTGTAAAAATTCACATACACAAAAATCATTTGTGCTGTTGCCTTGCACAAATTTTTATATACGAGTACTAAGCATTTAGTGAGTAGAAGAGTATGCAGATTTTGTGAAACCATTCAAATTTATTTGTTTACTGTTTTTGGCACAATCTCCATGTAAGTTTATTGTTCTGGGAAGTTTATGCTACCAGATATGTAACTACTGACTACTCTCCCTCTATGAAGTACACTATACAGACTGTGTCTCTAGTAAAAACAGAATAAACATATCTTTTGTAAGACTGATTATCAATTAGATATTGCTAGCTTAGCATTTTGTTGTGCAAAAGTAAATTTAACTTTGTGAAGAAGGCTCCAGGAAATGACTTAACTCGTTCAATTTTTACTTGTAAGCCTGGCATGGTAAGTTTGTTATTTTTTAAGAAAGTAAGGAATAAATCTTCAGGAATGATTTGTGTTTTATATATTTACTAACATTCAGTTACACCATGTAACGGGTAGATTACTAAATTTACTTTTGCACATAACTAACAGGCGTGCTATACACAACTATAGTCACAGTTGAACAAAAAAGTAGTATTGAAAAATGCTTTTGCTCATTGTTTAATTGATGAGTTTACTTTTTTTCATGTAACATTTACAAAAAGAGTTTCTTGTATAGCAGTAAACATTATCTTCAGATTAGTTTGATATGTTCATTAAAGAGTGTCCTATTTAAATTGATATTATTGACAATAGTTTATAATTGATTTTCTAATAATGTATTGTAAAAATGTAGGTAATTTTAATCTTTGATTGGAATCCCTTTTAATTTTCTAATTTTATGGAATAATTTTTTTTCCAGTCACACAATGTTAAAGTTTGTGACATAGAGGATGATGTAAAAGATGCATTAAAGAAGTTCAGATTTAGAAAGAGTGAAACAAATGCTGCTCTTATATGTAAGTAATTTAAGAATCTTTTACAATTACAATAGTATTTTAGTTATTAACTCATAACTGATGCTTTAATCAGCTTTACATTAACTTTTCAGTTTATGAATCAGTATGATCAAAGTAAAACTCTCTGATCACATTTCCTGTTTAGCGTAATTGTATTTCTTTCCAAAAAATAAAAATTTTAAGACATTTTTAATGGATATAATACTCTTTTAAGCATACTTCATACTTTGCACACGAAGAAGCATTCACTTGACCCGAAATACTAATTCTGATGACATCACTATCTCGACATATATTATCCATAAATTTAATCTACCATTTGAGGGTTTTTTTTATACCTTCTTACTAAGTGAAAAAATATAATAATTTCATTGAATAAACTAACAACTGGTGCTGTATGAACTGAAATTTTTGTATTTAAAATAAAATGATTCAAGAATAGTATTGTTATTTGCAACATAGACACATTTTTAACAGAAAGCAGTGAATTATGGTTAAGAGTGGTATAATTTTATTTTGAACATACTGGAGAAGCAAAATCATTCATTGCAGGAAATGTAATAATAAATAGATTTCTAACCATGCTGCTGTGGCATTACATTAGGCAATATATTTTGTTGGTTATGAAGAGTAAAAAAAAAGAAAAAAAATTGTAATTTGTTTTCAAGGATACTGACTGACCAATAAATGCTGTAAATCCAGCTTCGATTTCTGGTTTAGAATTGGCATTTTTTATTTGATTTATTCATACTTGATTTCATTAAATATAAATTCTTTAGGTGATGGATTATTTAAAGAATGCACATATCTATACTATACTTATTTTTATACCAAAATACACATTCTTACTGTTTTTTTTTACATAATGCAGTAAGATAAAGTATTTTGATTAAGTAAAAAAGTTATTTTATAGATAATGACAATCTCTGTATTGAGCAATGACGTGGATGCTTTTTGGCATGTATCCAATTGTTTGTTTATTTATTTTTACAAAATTTTCATTATTTATTTCTGTTTTATAGCTAGAGTAATTATTAATATGTGTTTTTATTTTGCTTACATGTCTGTTAGATTAGTTTTTGCTGACATTTCAAAAGTACTTATTTATTTTTTATGAAATTAAATTTATAATATTTTTATTAATGTAATAATTTTTTTAAATAGCTTACTTTGTTTCTTATTACAGACAAAATGCCTACTTCACTGTTTTTAATAGTTTTAAATAAATCTATCTTCTCATTTCAATTTATTCACATATTCTATTTGTAGATCAATAATTATTGATTACCATACGTATTTATAAATGAGCCAATATTGAATAGTATACATTGTTCATAAGCATATACATATAATCATTTCCAGTAGATTATATACTTACATATCAAAATTATAGATGTACTATATATGTACAAAGGTTATTTTTTTTAAAAATAAGATCCATTTTTTAATACAAACAAAATTAGTAAAGATATTGTAAATTTATTTGTTTATTTCACACTACACTTTATTCTACTTTTCTACATAGTTACTTTGTTTCTTTAAACATTTATAAGATTTTATTAAATTGTTTATACCCACATCTTAGAAATTAGCCGCCTGTGAAGACAGCAGTCTTCAATTTTTTTTGTTTTAATTTTTTCATTGGTTGCTGACTGCTGAAAAACTCCTTCAGATAGTGCAACAGATGGTAATCACTCAGCTCAAGGTCCAGGCTGTGTAGTGGGTGCTCTATTTGCTCCCATCCAAAAGATTTGATTTACTCTAGAGTTTGGGCAACATAATGAGATCATGCATTGTCATGTAGCAACAAAACTTCAGATGATAATATGCCACATTGCTTATTCTGTATGACAAGCCGAAGCTACATCAAGATCTCACAGTACACAGTTGAGTGCATTGTTGTCCCTTTGGAAAAAAAATTGACTAACAGGATACAATGTCTATCCCAAAACACAGTTGTCATAATCTTGCTTGTTGAAATTGTTTGGGCTTCACTTAGACTGGAGATGTGTGTCACCATTGCATTGATTGCCACTTTGATACTGGAATGATGTAAGAAACCCATGTCTTGTCTTCTGTGACAGTGAGGTCAAATATTCTTCTTCTTCCTCACTGTATTGGTAAAAAATGTTAAAAGGACTAGCAATTTTCCTTTTTTGATGTTCTTCAGAAAGCAGCCTGGGAACCTATTGCGAGCACAGTTTTTGAACTACAGAATTTCAGAAATGATTTTCTGTTGCACTGACCTTAACATGTATGGGAGTATCAGCAACAAAGTGGAAATCGTGAATCGCCAATCTTCATGAATTTTTGCATTAACTGATCATACCAAATAGTCTTTGATTACAGAAGGTCGGCCTGATCCAGATTGATGGACTTTGTCTTGCCATCCTTGAACAGTCTTACCCATATACAGACTTTGCTGTCACTCATTGAATTAGGCATTTAAAGTTCACATATCTGGTGATGAATGTCTGCTGCTGACTCGTTCCTTTCAGTCAAAAATCTAATCACAGACCATATTTCACAATTGGCAAGCCACTCAATTATTTGAACATTTCAACTTCACAATGTAAATCATACACAGTGACATTATGACTGCAAATGGCATCTTAATTTGTGCAAGGCGTGCTGGGAGTCTGAGCACATGTGCATTTCAACAGCCACACAAAATTTACATAGCTGCAGCCAATTGGACCTTACTTAAAAAATAGCCCTCATAATTATAGGTGTATTTTATACTTATATATAATAGATTTCTTGTATATATATATATATATATGAACTTTTTTTAAGCTTTTTTATCCGGTAGATTACAATTCCCAAATTTCAATTCTTAGTTGTCCTGTGTTGTTTTTTTTCTGAAATATTTTTTGTTAACAAGATACTGTCAAAAGATATTTTGAAATTTACATTTAAGCTTTATCTGGATTTACATTTTAATTGTTATCTTCCCGGCAAGTACATTATAGCTGTATTAAAAGATAAAGTATGGTAATCATGTATATGATGGAGTATCAGTTTTTATTTGCAAATTTTTACATTAAATCTTTACAAAAAAAACACTTCACACGGGTAAGACATGCAAAAGAAATTAATATTTTCAGTGCTTCTGTGACTAAATTTTCATGTACATTTCGATAAGCAAGCCAAAACATAAGTAATCATCTGATAAGAATTATAGTTGTAATGTTTTATCAACAGACATTTCAATGAGCTGGTTATGAATCTCAAATGGTAACTTAGCAGCTACAACAACATTTTCACTAAATGGATTCAGTACATTATACTTCAAGAAATCGTTTCTATCTTACAGGAAATAATCTGCCCATAGAATTTTTACCTCATGCAAATCCATCTTCATGCTACCAAAATGTGGTGATTAATATGTCTTATAAACATTTTTTTCAGTGTAATCAGAAGCTAGTGTAAACTTTAAAAAGTTTTGTTTTGGTGGCGAATAATCCAGATAGCAAGCTTCTTAATGTAAACATGAACTTGGTAATTAATAAAACATTTTTATCAGGTCCTTGTAAATTCACATTCAATTTGATAAAATGTGAAATTCATTAGCCAAGTAAGCCAACGAAACATAAACTCATTATTCTGTAAAAACACTGACGATGGTGTTTTGTTTAACCTGGAAAAATATTATTAATTCATCTCACAATTCCATTAACCTGGTTAACACTATTTCCCACAATAATCATCTGACTTCTCTGTGGAAAAGAAGAGATTTTTTCTTTTCACCCATTTCATCGCATAGTTTTACAAACTGTGTATTATGTAATGGTCAACTTTTAATAAAGTTAACTATTTCTACAGCTTTACAAAGAATTTGTTTAAGATTTTATGGCAAGAGAATGTCTTTGAAGAATGCAGGGTGAAGAATTCACCCTTGGTATAAAGCAATCTTTTAATTTTTTTTACAAATCCACTGTTCTTTCCTGTTATCACCTTTACACCATCATTACACACTGCAATACATTTTCTTCAATCTATGTTACAGTTTGTAGTAGCTTCATAAAAAACATCAAAAAGACATTGCTCTGCTGGATGATTGTTTGGGATTTGGACATCTTAGTTACTCTTAATGCTAGTTGATTCTTCAGCTATACATTTATCAGTATGACTATATTTACAAATAGAAGCTTGTTGACTTCTAAAAACATGTAATTTTCTTTTGAATATTTTTTTTCGTAATTCCAAGGGTTTGCTTTTATGCTCTGGATATTTAGTTTCCAATTGTAAAATTAATTTTGATGGCTCCATGCTTTCATCAGAGAAACTCTAGCTTTCCATCCAATAAGATAAAACTGTAATTTAAATAACTATCATTTTACAATCTTGTCTTTTTATCAATCGATTCGTTGGATGTAGATGGCTCACTTCGTTTTTGCACAAATTTATCCATTTTGCATAAGAATCTAATTTTAAAAAAATAGTTATACAGTATGACCGCACACTAAAAAACCAAACCCTCAATAATTATTATTATTTTCAATGAAACTATGCATTTAAAAACTTAAACAAAGGCACCAGACACGTGCTTAGCATTCTAAATTAAATTGACATTCTGCAATCCCCTATGCCTCTTTTGTACTGCTGAGAACACAACATGTTCAAACATAACATATGCACGTTTAAACATGATGCTGTCTTAGTGAATATAATGCAAGTAGACCAAATTACTAGGAGCATATGTATCAAGTTGGTTTAAATTGCTCATGTTTGTACATTTTTTACATGCATGTTCATACCTTGTTGCTATCAATATAGCAAAATAGTTCTAATTGGGTTGGGTTAGAAAGTCTCAAAATATTCATTATATGTTTTCTTTACTTTTTGGGGTCATGGAGCTAAAATGGTTGAAAATCACTGATCTAGACCAAAAAGATATATGTATGCATACTACATACACAGTACGTATGAAAAGTTCCCAAACTAAATTAAATAAAATTACAGATTTAAAGATAAATAAATTTACTCACATCAGCCTTCTCTAGTTATATATTCATTGCAGTATCAGTAGAACCCGTCAAACGCTCTGGAGAAATCACTTTATGGGATCACCTCCAACTGCTCAATGTAAGCCCTTTGGATGGCTGGAATGTCTTTCGAAAAAGTGCCTTTCATCTTCAACTTGAGTTTCGGGAACAAAAAGTAGTCTGCTGGAGCCAAGTCGGGTGAATGGGCTGGTGGGATAAGATGGTGATTTGATTTGCATCATAATAGCATGTTAAAATTGTTTCCATGTGTGCCAAGGCATTGTCGTGCAAGGGAATCTAACTGCCCAGATCCCAATACTCAGGCCAGATTTGACGAATGCGATGCATCAGGCGTTTCATTACTTCTCATAATACTTTTGTAGTACAAGATGCGGTTTCATCACCAAATGCTTGCTGTATGTATCATAGAATAAGTTTTAACGAAAGATTTTTGAAGTCGAATACAACATTTTATCGAGCCTTTCCGTTCCATGTTGTGAATTCGCACAGGGTGATATGAACACAACGTATATGGCTGAATATAACTGAAGACTGGAGTGACAAAAGTGATGAAATTTTGTATACACACTCATTAGACGTCATACTACATAGTTCCTTGATTGTTCAAGAGATAGTCCTACTCGTACAGACTACAGAAATTTAGTTCGGGAACTTTTCAGACATACTGTATATGTATGTATATCCCACTGTTTTTGGCCTTATATCGTAGGATTGACCAATCCAATTTTCTTCAAATTTAGCTCAAATATTTCTACATATGGAGCATTGGTAATTTTTTTTTCAAATTATATTTAGGGGTGAAGGGATATCGTGATGAACCAATTTTGATTTTCTTCAGAAGCATCGAAGAAAAACTAATAAAGTGTATTTGTTGCAATGCATATATAAACAATAAAAAAAAGATATTTTTTTCAAAATCAACCCCTCACCTCTTAAAAGTAAAATATATGTTTTTTTGTTCTATTGCTCTATTAATCATCCTTGGGTTTAAATATTTTTCAAACATTTTTTTTCAAAGTTTATACTTTGTATATAGAGAGCTATCAAGAAATGTTTATAGTTTTTTTAGAATTATATTTTATTTTATATTTAAAAAATTTCTTACTTGATTTTTGTTATATTTTTTAATGAAAAAATTAATCATTATAAATTTTTATTTTTTTATTGCTCAGAAATTTAAATAAGAAGCAAAGTTTCAATGACTAGATTACATGATAGTTATCAATTTAAAGTTAGTAATAAGTGTATAAAGTATTAATGTATTTTATTTTTAGGTTTTAATTTTCTACAATAGAACAAAAAAAATTTTCAAGTAAAATATAAAAATAATAAAAAAAACTATGTGTATTTTTTTTTGAGTTGGAAGTGTAAATTTTTATATTAACATTATAATGTCTAAATTTCTTTATAATGTCTAAATTTAGACATTATAATGTTAATATAAGACATTTCTTATGATTTCTGCTAGTGTATAAATAATGAATTAATTAAACAATTTTTTTTTATCCATCTTCCCAACACAAAGATGTAATTTTTCTCCAGATCTTTCAGATTATTTAAACCATCATCAGGAGATTAAAAATATTAAAATGAGTAAAAAATTAACATACAGTCATGACTGTATTTAGATCTATATTATGTTTTAAATGTTTTTTAATGATTGTTAAAGACTTGTTATTATCGGTTATTATTTATTGTATATTCAAGTTTATTATCGGTATTGGTTACATCACCAATATCCAGAGCAATAAAGTATTTAAAGTATGATAAAGAGTATCTCTAAATGAAGAAATTTAGATAATTCAAAATATTGCCCTACAAATGGATATAATACTAATACAATAAATTGTAAAAGAATAAATAATAAAATTAATTTTTTAAACAAGATAAAATTATTACCTGAAAAAACTGAAAAAAATATATTTAAAAAATAAATACACACTATATAGTAAAAAAATTGAAAAATTTTACAACAAAATTAACATAACACCAGCTTATACTACAAATAATAAATTGATTAAATATATTAATAATATTTACAGTAAAACATTAAATAATAGTATATTTTTTTTATTATTTTATAAAAAGATATAAAAGGTATTTTGTTGTATAAAAGATATATTTATTGTTTTATTATAAAAATATAAGCCAGACAACCCTTAATGATTGTATAAAGAAATTGCTGTGCAAGGTAGACGTTACTCAAATTTTCTTACTAAATGTTGTTGAAATTCCTATCATTGAAGAAGTTAATCTGTTCAGTCCATATTCCATGTTAGGGTTAATGATAAATAACGTCCTGATCTGAATTAATTGGATTTGAAGGTACTTGAAATATTAAAAGCAATTGATAACAGAAATATAATGATGTATCAAAACTCTATTAAACTGATTGTTGTATGTATTGAGTTTATTTTATTTGAAAATGAGATGCGATCCTCCAAGTCTTTAATAAAGTGAACAGTTGCACAATTGCTGAAATATTAGTTTTTATTAACATCTAATATCTGTACAATTATTAATTCAACAATCTTACATGAAATATTAGGATAGATTAAAAGTCCTTTTATTACTCATATTACTAGATCAATATTATTCATATCTTTGTGAGTTGCTGATTAACAAAAATTTAAAATTTCTGGTGTACCAAGTTAGTAATAGTAATTATTTCATCTGGTGAACTCCTATATACTGGTTACAAATGTTAATTTTGACATTACGGTGGGTAAAATATTCAGTTTTTATTATTGGATTATTTGATGAATAATCAAAAATGAAGAAGAAACAATTGTACAGGAAAAATAAAGATAACATGAAGACATATATTGCAAAAAAATGACAAGAAGATGAATATGAAGTGAAAGAAAATGTTAAGAACAAGGGACAAGTAAGAAAATTAAGAGAAGATGATAAATATAAAGAGGAAGAAAATATTAAAACCAAAGAAAGAATAAAACCATTAAGAGATGATAAATATAAAGAGAAAAGATACATTAAGACCAAGGAAAGAATAAAAAGATTAAGAGAGGATTATGAATATTAAGAGAGAAAATTTAAAGACAAGAGAGTGTCTATCTAACAAATTAAGATCAGAAGAATTATGTCAAACCAAAGAGCAATTAAGGTGATTGGCTACAAAAAACAAATAAAAAAAATGATGGATCAACTCTGACTTAGGTAAAATATTGCCAGACAATATCAGAGGAGTAATGAACTAAAAGATAAGAACTTTTTGCAATTTATTAAGGATTGGGCTTGTATGCATCAGTATATGTTGTTCTTGTGAGGGTCTATTTTTCAGTCACTCTGAATTTAACTTTATTGTAGATAAAATTAAACAGAAATTACAGAATAATTAAATAAAATTAAACAGAAATTAAACAGAAAATTCAAAAGTAGTACGATTGTAAATTATAAATTTTAGTTAATATTAAATAATCAGTTGTTTCACCAAATCTATTACATATACCCATATGTAATATGCCTATACATTTTTAAAGTATATAAAATTGTATGTTACTAATAACTTCTGTTTTTTTTTTTTTTTGTTATTGAATTATTATTTATTGTAAAAAAAATTTTTACAATCACGGGTTAATTATTAATAAATAACCACCATTTAAATTAAAAAGAAAGTTAAAAAAAGAAAAGGAAATGAAGTCTGATGGGAACTGATGTGTACCCTTGTAAGATCCAGATATTTCATTAACTAAAATTTTATTCACCTAAAACTGGAACCAATGAAAATAAGTTCTGTTTATATATCATTGAAAAGCTCTCAATGAGGGCTTATTACTGCAGTTAAGAAAAAAATCCAAAATCTAAATTTTTTTGGGGCGTTTTTGGACACTATTGATTTATTCAATTGCAGTCAAAAGCATATACGCACAGCTGTGCATATCTGCTTTTTGATTTAAGATAAAAAATTTCAACATCCTAAGGCTAATTGTTTTTTAGTTGTATGTACATTCTGTACATACGTATGTACAGACGTCACACCAAAACTAGTCAAAAATGGATTGAGGGATATCAAAACAGATATTTTCGTTGAAATCTGAATACTGAAGTTTTTCATAATCACAATACTTTCTGAATTAGTGTAAAAAACTAGCTTTTCATGTTTATCATATCTATCTCCTCTTCTGTGAATGCTGTAACCATCAGTAAACACACCTCTTGGGTTAAAATTAAAGACATACAAGATATTAACTGTCATTGTTAATGCTTATTTTTATAAATCTCACTTATTAATTCATGTAAATAACTTATGTTATTATCCAAGATAAGCAGGCGTGCTATGATTAACATGATCAATGATAAAGATCTTACTTTTTTACCTATGCTATTAAAGGTTTGTTTTATAACCTAAATAGAAAAAAACATAATTTTTTATGTATATTATATTTAAATATTAAAATTCAGTATTATCAGAATATTTTTTTTTTTTTTTATGTTAATAGTAAAAGTGGACAGAGAAAAGCAAAAAATATGCATAGATGAGTTTATAGAGGTAAGTAAAGGTTTTAAGATATTAATAATTTTTTTTTTGAGTGTGCAATTGCTATAATTTAAGAATCAGTTTTTTTTATAATAATTGGACAGCTGTTTGATTTAAAAAAGTAATAAGGTTTTAGTATTAATTGTTTTTAGAATTTCAGGTTAATTGTTTTGTTAATAATGGGTTGTGCAGAGGAAACGCATGTTTTTCAATATTGAATTACTGGGATACAATGGGTTGAAAATAATAAAAACAAG
>JAAAKQ030122533.1:0-11465 GCA_010016005.3 Zanna intricata | reverse complement strand
ATTTTGTGGAGAAAACTTTCAAAAAATATAATAGAAAATCTTTTAATCCACTTACCTTAGTAGTCTTACTACTGTCTCATTAATTGAAAATTAATATGATGTAAAAAATTAAAAAAATAAGAAATTCTGGGTAATTCAACTATAAGATGAATAAAACCCGGTTATCCAAGCTTGAGTAGAACCGAATAACTGAATATTATCATTTTAATATTCAACTAATCGTAAAAAATGTGATGTGGACACCGCACAAGTTCCTTGTATATTAAATTAAATACACACATTTTTTTAAATTTTAAAATTCTATTTTTAAATTTTATTACATTAAAAAAAAACAATTATTGTAAAAAAAAAATTATTATAAAATTTTATTATAACTGATATTTTTTCATATTAAAAAAATTTTTTTTATTGCTATTATTGAATTACTATTTATCGTAAAATTTTCTTTGCAATCAGTTGATTATTAACAAATAAATATATTTCAATTAAAAAAAAAAAAGGTTTAAAAAAAAATAGGAGATGAAGTCTGAATCGAACCGAAGTGTCTTCCCCTTATAAGATCCAAATATTTCATTAATTAAAATATCATTTGGCTATGATTCTGGAACCAATGAAAATAAGTACCATTATGATATATCGTTGAAAAGCTCTCAATGAGGGCTTATTACTGTAATTAAGAAGTACAAAATCCAAATTTGTTAGATTTTGGACTTCTTTTAAAAATTATTATTTCTAAAAAAAAAAGAAAAAAAGAAAAACAAATTTTTTTTATTATTTTTATTTCTTTTCTTATTAGTTTCTTTTAAAAATTGTTATTGGTATTTTTACTGAAATGAGATTGCTAAAGTGAACATGAGGAGTTACGAAACTGTTAATTGGTGGCGAATGAATGTATTGTACTCGAATAGAATCATTCAATATAACATCCATCGTTGATAAATTATAGGAAAATAGATAAAGCCAACAACTTCATTGTCCAAATGGCTTTCCCGTTAAAGCCCAATAGGGCTACGAACGGGGGTTGGTGTGGCGACCAGAGTCGCCATGGGGCGGGTGTGTCTTCCCCTACGGGGGGGGGAAGGAGTTGGGATGCCCAAATGACTGTAGAACACATATAACGATTGAAGTAGATTTGTTTTTAATACATTTAGTGTAATTTGTCGAACTTTGCAAAATAATTCATTTTCTCACTTCATAATTTGAAGTAAATCAGCCACCATTTGAAGTAAAATCAGCAACCCATTTCTTCAGATTTGGTAAGAGAAAATAATCGCTGGAAGCCAAATTTGGCGCAAGAAAGCACTTCGAAGTGCAGATCAAGGAGTAAAACTCCTTGATCTGTAAACTCAAGAAAGGTTTACTGGCACACTATCTTAGCGAAAGAGCACATTCTTTTTTGTCAGATGTGGAGTTTAGTCTGATAATATCCTTCAATCGTTCCAAGAGTGAAGGCGGATCCCGATGATGATCCTGCCTCTTTTCAGATAGACTACAAGCATTACACCACGAAAATTTCAAACAAAAACCTTAGCCCCAACTTTTATAGCAGGTAGAACCGTTTACTCTTTATTTGGTACGCTTTTGCCTGCAATCTCCACCACTATTTAGTCTCTGGCATGTAAAATTGAATCCGTATTTGAACTACTGTTATAAAACGTCGAAGAAACTCAACGGAATCGCGTTCGAATAAATATAAATACCCTTGAGATGTTTTCACTAGAATGCAATTTCGGACGGACTTAATAAATGCGGCAACCATCCAAAGGAAAGATTTGTCATAACCAAAACATCATGTAAAATTTAGTGAATACTGTCTGTCAAGATGATTCCAATGTCAGCAAGCTCGCATATCTTCATCTTCAGTCAGAAATTATTTAATATGGGATTATAAATTTTTATGTTGGTTTCGTCGATACCGACCGTTCATCCATCTTCAATAAATGTACGACTAAATTTAATTTCAATAGCCCACTCTTTTACCTTTAAAATCCAAGGGAAAATAATCTTTTAATGAGGAATTTAAATTCTTTTTCCTTCCCTCCTTTAGGGTTTTACCTTTTAAAAGGCAGTAGTTAAGACAGTATCTCGTACTAAAATTTTGTCAATTTTAATAAAATGCCAAATATGTCTACTTTATTCAATCATCACGAACAAGCAACAAAACGCATGCGTTTTTTTCGGAGCAGCACTCCATCTAAAGGATTATGCTTGACAAATAACATAATCATTTAATCATACTTCCGCCAACTTTCCGAACGGCCATAATAGCTTTCATAATTATTTGCTATTTTTGATTCTACTTTGAAAATTAATAGAATTCTCGTATTTTCGGTCGAGTAAATTTTAATTATTAATTAATATAAATTACTTCTACAATCAAAAAACCAAATGAATGTATTTTTGACATACTGCCAACTTCTTTTCACATGACAACTGATTTCTCTTGCAATAACTTAAGTGTTCTTTCTTTCTTTTTTTTTTTACTAATCTGAATTAAGAGTAATTACTGAACTATATTTTTATATAGTCTTTTATATTTGCTCCTGTATAATAAATTTATTGAATTAATAAAGTTCTGAATTCTAAAGAAACCATCTAAATCATTCGCCCAGTTTATCCAACATACAAATAGAAAACATTTTTACTATTTATTTTTTTTAAACATATATATTTTGCACTGAAATTTTTCTGATTTCATATAAATATTTTAAAAACGACTGGAGATAACATTAATTTATAAACTTATTAGATTCCTGGAATAATTTGTATGGAATTAAAGGGACATAGAATGTCCTACTTAAGAAAATAGCTTATCAGACATCTACCTATCTCCGTGGCGGAATGATAGTCTCGGCATTTAATCCGGAAACTTCCGGTTTAAATTCCTGTCAGATATGTCATTTTTCATACGCTACAAAATTTTTGTTTCATATTCCCATGCACAAGCTTTGAGCTTATAGTGAATCATCAGAAAAAAAAATTGCATCCTAATAGCAAAATATTTTATATATAAATTCCGTTAAACGCTTTCGTAGTCATATCTACTTCTTCAGAACAGATTATTATTATTATTTTTTTTTTTTTACCACACTTCTCAGGAGTGTTCGACCTGAGATTGTACAAGACTGCACTTCATTCACATCACTCTCATTCATCCTCTGAAGTAATACCTTACCGTAGTTCCGGAAGCTAAACAGATAAAAAGAGAGGAGATTATTATTTTTAATAGATTAGTATTAAAAGCTACAGAATTATACGTTTCTTATCATAATTACAAAAATAAATAAATAAAGCTTAGAAAAATTTATTTCAAAAAGAGAGAATGAATTTTCATTCCCTCTTACTTTGAATTACGAGTATTTCCCTCTCTCTGTCAAAAACTAAGCCCATCATACAGAAGAGTCTGCGCCAAAATTTTTCTGCTAGAAACTTTTCTTCCATTTTTTTGAATACTCCCTTTCTGGGGTTGTTGACATTTCTGACCTTAATAAGTGCGAGAACTTTCCCAAAGAATTAGACTGGTCAATTTACTTTGTAGGTGTACTCAATAACTAGGATTTTATGGGTGAAATACTTTAGGAGAGATCACTTTCTTGCTTAATAATAGTCACAATAATAATAATCGTACGTTCGATAATTGATTTGTTGTTATTAGATGTGAACTGTGTTTTACAAATCCTGTAATATCATGTTTCTTTAAAAATAATAATCTGATTAACTTATATCCCTGTTTATAAAATATTTATAACGGTTTATGTATCATTCTTTTATATAATATTTAAATCTATTTACTAGTAAAGATTTTCTTCGTCATTTCTCTTACGACCGTTACTTTTATGAAAACTGCTTTAATTTTTAATCTTATACAATGTGATTATTTTGAAGTATTTTAATGAAATAATGTTTTTGATCCTATCTTATTATCATATTATAGAGAGATTATTAATATAACAGAAAGGAAACAACTTGAAACCACAAGATTTAGATGGATTTTGAATGTGTGAAGGATGCGCACGTGTATTAATGACGGGTCGGTAGCTGTTAGATTGAATTGAATGTTGAGATCTAGTCAATTAGGTAGGTTTGTAGGAAGGATAAGGGAAGGAAAGGGTAAAAGGGTTCCAATAAGCCACAAGGAGTCCGTTTCCAATTAATCGTGCAATTGTTATAAAATAATTCCGTGCACTGGTCTAATTGTTATAAAATAATTCCGTGCCCGGACTGTGGCTATTGTTTCCAGGCACTCCAGTGAACATTTCACTCTACACCCTACACTCTACAATATTCTACGTTCTCAAAACATCAAACTGCTTTCTCCCTTTAACTCCCCTTTACCCTCCGAGCCCATCTTTCCTTTCTCGCACCAGACATCACTTGCGTCGTCCTCATAATAATTTCACTATTCAGAAGAGTTAACGATTCTAAAACGCCGCCTGCTTCCTCCACCTTCTTTACCCTATTTATTCCTTCTTCAACTTGAAATAAATTACTTCTTCTACCTCTATTTAAAATGAATGAAACGTCATTTACTTTTAATTTTTCAAACAATAATTTTAATTATAAATATCTTCGTGCAGAAATACTGAATGCTATTATCAACATTCCGAGTTTAACTACAGTGTTAATGCAAAAGGGTATTATCTGTCGAAAGTGTACGCGCTATCTTCAACCAATACCTTTCATTTTTATTTTCCGTTTAAATAAAGAAATTAGGTCCTTTTTATTGTAAAAAGAAAATAGTTTTTTTTTACATTTCGGTTTACTTTATACTAAAATTCTGTTTTAAGAGATATCTTTGTCTAGACTATTCTTTGTATTTCTACTTGTACCTCATGAAGCTATACATGGTACATGGTACATGTACATGGTATTTAAATAAAATTAATTACAAAGCTATTTTTATTTAAATTTTGTTTCAAATATATTATAAAAATAGGTAATCAGCCTTGATACTATAAATTATCTCACTGTAACTTGTGCGCTTTACGAGTAATATTACAAATATAAAATTCAACAAATTTCACAAAAAAAATTTTTTCATATTATCATGTGCACGCATATGGCAAAAAAAAATAATTCACTCTGTTTATTGTACTTATTTTTACACAAGGATTACCTTCAGAAATATACAAAATGGTCCAAAATTTAGAGAAAAAAATTAGAATAGTGCCCCTGAGTCAGCAAAAACAGTATACTGTTATAATTATTTCACAACAAAAAGGAGTAGAAAAATAATATTTTTTGCTTTGTACCATTTTTCACAATCTTTTTTTATGGCTGTGATTCATATAAAGCACCTTACATAAATGACACAGATTTATAGTTGCTTTCTCTAACAGTAATGATGTTTATTACAAATAAATATAATTTATTAAACGCAAACACAATTCGTGGTGAAGTGAGAGAAAATGTCACTTGTGTCACCTACTAATCCCTGGTGGAATTAACATAATGTTACTTTAAAAAATTGGAGAAGGCAACGAAAAAACAATTCATTCCTCATTTTTCTTACAAATCTTGATATAGAAGAGTTATTATTCTTGAAGGTAGCTACTATAGAAGTTAAGATATCATTTTCATTTCTGGGAATGACTTGTGACTGATGAAAGGTCACCTACCTTTCTGGAGGACCCATTTAAGATATGTATATTTAAGATATGTATGTGCGCACATATATGTATAAACTGAAGGTACAATTCTCTCTCCTCATTGCAAAAGTCACATGACTTTATTTCGCCGGATTAGTTTTATCTTCCAGTTAGTCAGCCACTCGTTGATTAGAATTAATCACATCTACTAATCTTCTGACATTTTAACCCTGGCTCATTTTTCACGGAGGCCGGCAGGCTCGGTCTCTCTCTTTATCTGTTTAGCCTCCGGAACAACCGTAAGGTATTACTTCAGAGAATGATATGTTTGAATGAGAATGAAACGTAGTCTTGTACAATCTCAGGTCGACATGCCCGTTCTCTGCATTATCATATGTACACGGTATATTTTATAATTAATTTACATTTGGATTACGTTGTAATTAATATATTTAAATTTATCCTTTTACGATGATTGTTTTTTTACTTTTATTTGAATTGTTAGACATCGTTTGACCTTTCTACTGTTTATTGTAAAGGTTGTTCCTGTGTAAAATAAATGAAAAATATATAAAAATAACAGAATAATAAAACTGTTTGTTTTTTCTGGTTATTCATATTGAGCTTTTTACACATATATTTATGTTTTACTTTTTCTGTGCCGATCTTGTCATAATTTATACTAATAGCAGAAAAACTTTAGGAAAATTTCAACTCTGTTAAATAAGCTTATAAATTTCTAATATTTTGTTTTGGAAGTTTAAGAAAAATTGTATAAGTATGTTTAATAAATTATTACTTCAATATTATTCCTTTTTTTATTTTCAAGCGAAATCATCCTGTGTTTTTATGTTTTAAACCTCGCAAATATACAATTTCGCACAAAAAAAAATTATTCTTCTATTTTTAAAATAATTATTTAGAAAAATTATAGTTAAGTTTGTAAATAAAAAAACTTAAATATTATTGTACTTCGCCATAACTATATGGTTGCTGGCATACACAATTGCCAAATCGTTGATATAGACACTTTTTCTGATTTCTGTTGGAATGGCGATCGTGAACAAGATACCGCTCAACGGCGAGCCTGTGGTATGCCACTTTCCAATGATTTCTCTGATGAGTATTTATTAACAGGCACTTGGAAAGTAGGTCATTCATATAGTTGCTATGTAATATTGGCAGATTGTTACGAATGCCCCATTCATGGAATTGAATCATTATTTCATGACACCAGGTCATATCGAATGCCTTCTTCAGATCAATGAAGACTCCGACGCAATGTTTTCTTGTGATGAAGCTTT
Organism: Zanna intricata; assembly: GCA_010016005.3. NCBI lineage: Eukaryota > Metazoa > Arthropoda > Insecta > Hemiptera > Fulgoridae > Zanna > Zanna intricata. Next base: position 4,573 of record JAAAKQ030122533.1, on the reverse strand, counting down.
ATATATGATGTTCTCTAAATTAATCATTTAATCAGTAGTTGAGTGGTATTATCGAAAACCTGCTTCATGCTAGGATAAAAGATTTTCTTTTTCTAAAATCCAAACGACTATTTACCATTTGTTCAAAAATTTTTTCCACAGCGCACGTCAAAGAAATAGGACAGTAACTGTTGGAATCTGTCAGATTTTTTCCTTCCTTTACAATATTTCACTGCCTTAACCAATCTTTCAGCTTAACGATATTTCACTGCAGCGGGTACATTCCATCCCTTCATATCTGATTATATAGCTTTGAAGTGAAATTAAGCTGCCTTATCATGATATAATGAATTTCATCCCGACCAACAGCTGTGTTACTGGGTTTCTCCAACGCTTTCACAGTTCTTCTAGTTTGAAATTACCTTCTAAGAAAAATTCATTTCAGTTCTGAAATTTAGACCCTCAAGGGTCTAAATTAGTAGACCCTCAAGTTCTGTCTTTTGTGTTTTAAAATATTCATCGTAGTTAGCCGTTTTGCTGGCTTCTTCTAAGTGATTGGCAAGTAGCTTTGAAATTTCGTTTGGAGTATTTCTAACTTCATCTTTATACTGAAGGCAACTTATGGGAGCAAAGTTTGTACTTTCACAGAGAGCCAAACGTCTGATGCAGTCGTATTTCTGTTAATGGATGACACGTATTGCTGTCAGGATCAAATTTTAGACTCTATCATGAGTCTTTTCGCATACGCCTGTATTTTTTAAAGGCAATTAGATTTTCTGATGTTGGACGTTTCTTAAAAGTGTTATACAAGTTTTCCTGGCTTCGTTCTGGCACGTTCTTTTAATACCTTCACTTATTTCATCGTTCCACCACGGAACTATTCGTTTCTTGAGTTTCCCAGATGTTCTGGGAATACATTTTGATGACGAGTCAAGTATGGTGTTAGTTATAGCATTAACGTCAGCTTCAATAACTCCAGTTGTTTTAGGGTGTATTGTACTAGCTGTGAAGCTCATCCAAACTACCTTATCAAACATCCATTTTCTGGTGATGAGATATATTTTCCTTGTAACGTCAGTTACAGTTTTAAACGGGAAATGATTGCTTCCATACAGATCTTCTAAAACTTGAAAAGAATACCTCGGTGCTATCAGTGCACTTTTATGTGCTAAATCTATATAGGACGTCCATCCATTTCTGGAACTGAAAAAAATTCCTAAACCATCATTTAAGATAACGAAATCGAAATTTATTAAGAACTTTTCCAATTCTTTTCCACGGGGATCAACTCAATTCAACCCTCAAAGAGAATTGTGTACATTAAAGCCCCCACCAGTAGTATGGGGTGGTAGAAGCTGAGCGATTAAACGTGCTATGTCATCCCTCTTTGAATCAAAATTCGACAGGTACATGCTGTAGATAGTGATCTACAGCGGACGCTTCGTTATAATTGCGATCGCCTGTAGATTTCTGTCTATTTCTACAGCTTCGGTGATAGTCGATGTTAATGTAGCTACTTCATCTCGAACTCTTATATTTGGCGGTTGATCTCGCCGAAATATATTGTATCTTCTTAATCAGAAATTTTTATTTCGGCAAAAATGCGTTTCTTGCAGCCATATTCAAACTGGATCTACATCATATACCATGCGTTGGAGCTTGTGGATGTTAGACAAACATCCTTGATGTTCCAGTGAAGAATCGACTCGCTAATGGTGCTCAGGAATATCTTGTACCTCCTCTAATACAGGCCAAAATTTGTGAAGGAATAGCCTTTCGAATATCTTAGACATAAGAGCTTATTGACCTGTACGAGCATACATCATTCAGTGACTCCCGGCGTAGGTACCATCACTACTTGATACAACTTCAACTAAACAGGTAACACGTCATTTGAAAAATACTATTAAATGGTTGAGTCATATAAATTACGGCATTAGATGCAAGTATAACTAGCATTTTGTTGGTAACCAAGTCAATGCTAGGATCTTTCTTTCCTTTTCAATCAGTTCCGTTCCTTTTTAATCACTTCCAGCACTTCCCCAGATGAAAAAGACTTAATTGGAAGACTCATCGGAATCGAGCTCTCTAAGAAGCCCAGAATTTCACCAGCGCTGTAAATTATGACTGAAAGACCTGTCGCATATGACTAGCAAAAAGGTCGGCCTTCTCATTATCACTTTTAGCCCAAGACCTACCTTACTTCTTTAATGGAGGGAACTGAGGCGATGATCAATGAAATTTCCTATCACATATTGTAATTTTCTCTTTTTAAAGATGAAAAGAGAGCTAGGTAACTTTTAAGTATCTCCTCCTTGAAAGACTTTAGGAATCGTTTTAACCTCCGAGCAGCGCTATTTAAAGGTTTCTTACCCTCTGGTCTCCTATAACATTGCCATTTTCTTCTGAGTCGCATTTTGATTGAAATGAGATTTATTACATCTCTTGGATATCTACTTCACCCTGCTCTCCGTTCTTATCCACAGCCCCTAGCGCCAGGTTGTTTCCTGTAACACCGAGGTCAGGTATTTGATACATAGTCTAGATCAGCCAAATATTTAAAATCAGTGAGTACGACCAGTTCATCCCCGATCCAGCTCCTATAAGTCTCCTAATCTGTCCTGTTGTTGTGTAAAATAGGAGATTTTTTTTCTTTCTAATACTACTGTGCTTATAGTCAGTAGGATAGACAAATGATCAGACGGTGATTCTTAGTTTATCTTTACAGAAGTTTACATAGACGATATACCGAATGTTACGTAAAAATCCTGTAAGTCCGGAACTTAGTCAGATCCGACGGTCAGTATGTCAGCATAATACGGAGATCATATCGAGATGCATGTTCATGATACAATCCTTTAATCTTTGACCCCTAGTTGTTGTAAGTCGTGAAACAAAATGTTAAGCACTCCAGTTGTAATTTATAAACTGTTACAAGTGAGATATTATTTTATTCGCAGCATGATACAGTTTAAATTTAGGATTTGTATACTTTAATAATTACAGGTATATGAATGTAGACATACATGTTTTTATATTTTGCTCTTTACTATTAATAACGGATAATCGGTATTACAATTTTTAACACTTGTATCAGTAATAAAATACATAACTGCATGTATTCTCTATATCAATATAAAAATATTTTGAACTTGTTTTAAAATTATTTTAATTCTTGTTTTCAATTAAATTTTATTATTTGAGAAGTAAACATATTTTAATCAAAAGTTACAAGATTTATAACAGACAGTTTATATTTTTTCAAGGAAAAAGATTATACCTTAAATGAATGCAGTTGAATATTACACTGTTTTTTGTTTCGTTTCTTTGTTTAGGCGGGTTTAAGTGTCAACCTCTTACAGTAACATGAAACTTACACTCTTTTAGAATGTAATAAACTGTAGAGGATGTCAAGAGCAAAAAAAGTCACTAGTATCGTGTTCTTTTTTTATTACATGAGTTAAGGTGTATCTTTCGATTCGCTGCAATGTTGAATCGAATTTTTATTCTGTTTAGTAGTTACATTTCTATTTATATTTTTATACTTTTTACTGAAACAGTATAATTTTATCATTCTTAATTAACTGTTATTTTTTTCGTGGTTATTAATTTTAAAAATATTGCAGAACTAAATTAATAATTATGTAAATGATTCTTATATTAATATTTTACTGCTCGAGTTTTAACTCCCAGAAAATAAATAATTTTCTTTTTTTTAATTACCTTTTTTTTATAAATACAATGAAATAATTGCATAATTTTATTTGATGGAGGTCAATTCATCCAAAAATTATAAACTTTTTTTTTTTACTTTTTGCTATAGATATAAGAAAAAAATCAGATGATGAATTTATAAAAAGTATATGTAAGTTTTTAATAGCGAATACATCGCCGGCCTCCGTGGCCGAGTGGTAGCGTCTCAGTCGGAATACATTAGCATATTTTTTGAAGTTCTAGAAGTATAAGATTGGTAAAATGTTTTCCAAAACAAAGCATAAAAAATAATTTATACTTCAATACTGTTTTTTCATTAAATAGAATATTTTTTAAATATTGATGCATGTGTTATTTATATATCATACGTTTAAAACTAATGTAATAAGGAAATAATAAAATAATATCCTAGGAAGCAATCTAAAAGTAAAATTAAAGGTTACAAGAACTAACCAAATTTATTTAGTTATTTCTACAAAATTACCTTCAATTATCTATAATTCATTATTATTTCTCATTCGAAAATCAAATTAACATAAATTTTTCTTTCATCTTCCCTATTAAAAAAAAAAATCTTTTATCTGTATTTTATATTAGTAATATTGATAATAATTTTCTAGTTTGATTCTTAACCACAATTTATCTGTTGTAAAATACATCTTAAACTATTTTTATTATTACGAAGTAATATTCTAATTTTTACTTCCATTTCGTAAAGAATTTTACAAAGTAAAAAAAAAAAAAAAAAAAAAAAAAAAATAATAAAAATATACTCGTCTTCGAATTTACTCTTTAAACTGTTTCCAGTCACTTAACCTTTATAATTATGTTAAGAAGGTTTTCTATACGTCAGAATTTCAATTACCCTGGAATAAAATCT
>JAAAKQ030122522.1:0-13744 GCA_010016005.3 Zanna intricata | reverse complement strand
TAATCATTTTCAAACGTGAGAATAATCAATTAATAGTTAACTCTTAAATACACAGTCTGGGTCTAACACCCGGATTGTTTTTAACCCAATTTATTTTCAATCTTTGCTGCGGGAAAAAAGTTTAGAATCCCAAACTGAACGTTTTTCATTAAATACAGTCATTTTGTTCGATCAAGCCATTCTAAAACTTAAGGAAAGATATAAAAAACCTAAAAAATGTAACTAAAAATTCTGTTTTTTAAAATATAGCTTTCCAGTTTTCTGTTTATCGTAAAATTCGTCTTTCCTTTTACAAAAAAACCATGATTAAAAAAACATGCTGCTAAGAAAATGTGATTAAATTTTATTTAATATTATTAAGAATAATTTTTGCACAAAAAAATTACTCGATTATTCTTAATGGTAATTTTATTCTGCTGGCTTTATCCTTTGAAAAGGATTTAATCTTTCAAAATCATTATTTCATATTTATTCTTCACTTTATATAGAAAAAAAAGTTTTTCGTAATCTTTTGAAAAAAACCTGTTTCATTTTTCACCCGCTGTGCACTGAAATTCCGAAATTGGGAAGAGCATTTTTAAATTCATGCTTTTGAGTGATTTCATTACAGAATTGTCAACTTTTATCAACAGTGACTTGGTAAATGTTAGAATTTACCGGTAAAACTTAAGATTTACCGGTATTCGGGGTTTTACCGTAACATATAGATAATATAAATTTAAAAGTACATCACTACATCTGTCTGCTTTTTTGTGTTGTGCTTTTTAAACTAAAATTATTATGTTGTTAAAGGATTCTATATAAATATCTAATTCATCGATTTTCGTAGTGTAGTGGTAATGCATCAGCCTTTCATCCAGAAGATCCCGGGTTTGAATCCCAATCACTTTTACCATTTTTTTCTATCATAAAAATTGTCAATTCCTTACTTCCATCCAGAAGCTTGAAGCTTTCGTGATGTAATCATAGGACAAAAAAAAAGACAAAACTAAATTCCCTATTTTACTTTTTCAAAATACTCAACGGGCAGGTATTACAATTTTTCACTCAATAATACTTAAATAACTTAAGAAAATTATTTAAATACTTGAATTCAATTATTTAAATAATTGAATTCTCATGGAAATTAGTCTAGACTAACCATTATTCAACTTTAAAATTGGTTTTAAATCTAAACTAATGTTCCCCAATTTTCTTTTCCTGTACTATAAAAAAAAAAAAAATTTATTATTAATAATAAATGAGCTGTAAACACTTATTTTTGTTACAGGTCAGTATACTGATTGATTGGAATTCCCTAACCATTTCAAAACAGGTGTATCCTTCTTAACTAAAGAAGCACAACACCTGGCATTACCACTGGAGGAGAAAGATCCGGTAGCACAAATCCACACATTTAAAAAGTAAGTAGTTTTTAATTTCCTAACCAAAAGAAAACACACACACACACACACACTAACACACCAAATAATGTAATATATTTATTTATATGAGTTGTTAATATTAGCTGTTTACAACAAAACGCTTAGTATTCCAAAATTTATTGAAACCAATTTTAACCGAAATTATTATTAATATTATTGTTGTTGTTATTTAGTTATATAACTGTCACTTTAACCTTTATGGAATATTTTAACGTTTCACTCAAGGGAATAGAGGTATATTTAACATCATTTCTTTCAGAAAGGGTAATCTACCTCTTATTGTTTAGGTCTCTCCTATTTGTAATAGTCATTTTTAAATTTGCAAATAAACAAACTAATAAATCAATTCTAATTTATTTATTAATAATCATCTAGTTATCAAAAGTAATTTTCTTAAAGGCCATGGAAATCGCGTAGGAAATTAAATCCAAACTAAACAAATATTATGGTGGGTAGGTTTTATCGGTTAAAACTGTTTTCAAGGGTTTGATTGTTTCGGAATTGTTATACAAACGTCCCAAACGGTCTCTTTAGTTTACAATTGCAAAGAATATTATGCATATCCAGAGAACAAAATAACATAGTTAATTTGCGGCAACCTTCAAAATTTTCAATTGAATAAAAGTTTAACGACAGTTTTTATTTATTTATTTTTTGTCTTTATTATTTTTTATTTTATAGGAAAAGTTTAAACTTTAATATTAGTAAACCTACAACAACTGTTACCAATATGATAAAAATTTCCCAATGAAAGTAAAAGGTGAGAAAGGATCCGGTATCTTCATAAAAAAATTAAAAAAAGAAGAGAACACAGGAACACAGTTGTAGGAGTTCACGCGTGAAGTTGAACTGTGTTCACCTTCACGCGGTCATGGAAAGTCTTACAACTGTCGGTTGTTTTTGATTCACGGCTTATACACCTTAACTTAATTTAAAATATTTATCATTTTAATTAAATAAAATATTTTTTCGTTTATCTAATTCAGTGATTCTAACCAAAGCGCGCGCGCAACTGTATTTGATTCGCGTGGATGTGGCATTACTAGCGGTAACCGTTGGAACTAACTAAACTTATGTAATTTCACAACTTATGTACGACAAATTTGCTTGTACGGTCGGCAGACTGGTTTAACCGAGGCTTAACGCACCAGGTACCGATTAGATCGGACAATCCAGTTCAATACCTGGCCAGATCGAGTTACTTTTTTGCACTTTAAATATTATTTAATTTTACCGCTTACCTATGACGTCACAATGTAGCATGCTGATGTCTTCAACTACGACATCAGCATTTTTTGGAGTGTGCTTGCGATTCTGAAAAAATATTTCTTTTGCAAATATTGTTATTTTTTAATCGTAACAAATGTGTCTAAAAAAATGTGGCCTTAATTAAGCGAAATCTCGAGATACTGAGGGTGACCTTACTCTACAGCCTCACACTCCCTTGACCTTATGAGTTGACCTTATAGAATTAATCTGACCAAGTTTGGTCAAAATTGGTCCAGTAGTTCTGGAGATATAAGGTGATTTAGAGGCCGACACCGAACACAAACATTCATACGAACATTAACATGCAGAAAATTTCCATCCTTTTTTTGGGTTCCTTCGGTGTCAAAACGTCAAGATCCGGTGGACCGTATATACCCACCAAATTCGACAGATTACAATTCGTTCCCTTCTAGAGCTATGGCTCTATTACAACGCTATCTTAACGGGGAAGAATTAATACAAAAACATTAAGAAATCATTAATGAGTGCAAGCCAAGGTTTTTTAGACAAAGAAATATAAGTATTATTTTGTGTTATAATGAAATTTTATTTAATAATTTATTATTTGTAAGAATATGTAATTTTACAATTTTCGTTTCCCTGAACCACAAATAAATTACGGAATTGAGAATTTGTTTTATACATTGATTAAACATAATTAAAATTAATTATAATAATTTATTTATTATATTCATAAATTGTACAGTGATTTATTCCGGTAAGGTCCCGGTAAGATATCAGTTCTTGAATATATATTACTTTGTACAGGAAGCGTTTCAGTTCTTTTTCAGATTTATGTGCTTTAACAAGTCCGATATCTTGCTGCTGTGCTAACTTACGCATTAACGTTGATGGACTTTCGGTTCGAAATAATAATTAGTTTAGGTGGTCTTCAACTTCGATCTCTGTCTTCAATAGAGCCTGTTGCTCCTAATTTTTTGATAAGAGTTCAAACTGCATTGCGGTGAGGAACAAGAGTATTTGGAAACTTTACAAAAAAACCTGTTCTTCACTAATTCAATATATTTGCTACCTTCATGAAAGACGTGTTTAACGAGAAAAACGCATTCCTCTGCTGAAAAAACCATTACATTTTTCGCAGTTATTTATGCCGATAAACGAACTCAATCACGTTCAATCACAACTCAACTGACGTCTTTGTTTATTACTGAGTAATTGCCAATAAACCTACAGGGAACCAACCTAACGCCGAAGGAACGGAATCCACTATGTAATTCTAAAGCATATTGTAAAGCGACTTTCCAATCGCATTGTACATTGAAAAATATACTTATATCCTTAGATACTAGTTAAAATTAGGACTTAAAAGGCTCGTAAAGTTTAGTTAAGATAAATTGCCCACCGGGCTGGTCTAGTGGTTAACGCGACATCGCAAATCAGTTGATTTCGAAGTCGAGGGTTCTAAGGTTCAAATCCTAGTAAAGGTAAAAATTTTTCTACTGATTTGAATACTAGATCGTGGATACCGGTGTTCTTTGGTGGTTAAGTTTCAATTAACCACACTTCTCAGGAGTGGTCAACCTGAGATTGTACAAGACTAACACTTCATTCTCATTCATACACATCATCCTCATAAGTAATACATTATGGTAGTTCCGGAGGCTGAACAGATAAAGAGTTAAAATAAATTAGTTACAGTCTCAGGTTTGGTCGACCTGAGATTGTACAAGACTAAACTTCATTCACATTTATACACATCATCCTCATTCAACCTCTGAAGTAATACCTTACGATAGTTCCGGAGGCTAAACAGATGAAGAGAGGTTAAAATAGGGCTTTATATATTAGTAAAAGGGTTTTACGTAGGAGAACATTTTTCCAGTAAAAAAAAAAATTGTACAGAAAAGTTCAGGAAAGTTTATTTTAATAATAATAATAAATATACCATTTGTTAAAACTCTTCTAAGGACAAATACATTTTCATTTTATTCAAACCTAATAAGTATAATTATTTTCATCATTCCAAGAAAACTTATGATCTAAATTAGTTTAATTTGTTTTAGGCTTCTAAAATAAGCCTAAAATAAGTAAATAATATCCGTTTACATGCTACTATCTGTAAAACAGTGATCTCTTTTTTTTATACGCTGCAAGTAATACATATCCATTGTAGCAATTGTTCTTTTTTTTAGCCTTTGGGACAACCGTTAGGTATTACATCACAGGAGAAGATGAAATGGCAATGTTGTTGGATGAATGCCATGCCTGACCGTAATTCGAACCTGCAACCACCGGATGAAAGGCTGTGACACTACCACTCGCCCCACGGAGGCTGGCAATCATTTCAGTAATTGTTTCTGTATTACTGTAAACAACAACTGTGTACCAATACATACTATTCTTTAATATATATATATTTTTTTTTTTTTCAGATTTATTAGTGGACTGGTTAAATATTATATTCTTTATAAATGCCAAGAAAGTTTATTAATATCACTGCCAATCATTTTTATCTACAAATACAGAGACGGCTTTTAGTCAAAAAACTAAACGAGAAATTTTTAAAGATTTTTATGATTTTTTTTATAAAATTATATTGAAACTTTTCATTTTATGATAAATAATATAATTAAAATGCTTATGAAATAGAAAGTTTACAATGAAAAACAGAATTAAAATGTAATTATTAAAAAACTTCTTTCTTTCTTTCTTTTTCTGTTTAGTCTCCGGAACTACCGTAAGGTATTATTTCAGAGGATAACAATAAAAAAAAGCAAAAGACCTAATTTATTGCATGCAAATAACAAATGTCAAACAACAGTAACTTAACATTACTTGCGTGAATTAACTAATTCCTGATTCAGTAATTTAGTTTTAGCTGTGAATAAAGAACTTAGAGAGATGAAGAGAGAGAGAGAGGGAGAGAGAGAGTAATACTAATAATATTAAACTTTAACTGATGAATTTTGGTTTCGTGACGTCATTACAAGACACGATTTTGATTGTTATCAACAAATTGTAATTTAAGTAGAAGAAACTTTTAAAAAAAATCCAAGCAAATTAAAACTTTCATTTGAATTTAATTTGCAAAAGTTTGTTTTATTACTTTCCCGTCTGCTTAACGCTATAGCTTTGGAAGGGAGAGGATTGGAATCGTTCCATTTTGGGTATATGCGATTTTCCCCGGATCATGACGTTTTGATACCTAAGAAACCCAAAAAACCGGATGAAAATTTTCCGGTTGTTAATGTTCGTATATATGTATCTGTGTTCGATGCTGGCCTCTAAATTTATATTTCCAGAAATACTGCGTCGATTTTGATCAAACTTGGTCAGGTTACTTCTTTATATTGGGCATTTATGTCATTACATTTTCAACTTAAAAGATAAAGGGAGTGAGCTGCAGAGCAAGGTCACCTCAATAACTCTATATTTCACCAATTAAGGTCATATTTTTCTTAGGCACATTTTTTAGCAATTAAAAAATAACAATATATGCAAAAAAGTTCGCAAAATTGCACCTCCACCCCCAAAAATATCCTGAACTACTGTTCTGTTATGAGGGGAGCGGTAGAATTAAATAAATAAGCGTGTAAATTTAACGTGTAAAAATTAACTCGGTTTGGCCGAGTCTCGAACTCGGTCAACCGGTACCTCTGTTTGTTATTCCTGTGTTTGTTACTCAAACCATACATGGAATCAACATGGTAAAAGCCCTCCTCAGAGGTGATACATAACAACGTATGGTATTTTATTTTTTTTTAATTCTTCTTTGACAAGCAGAATGAACATGACATTTTCACGTTTAATTTTTAGTGACGAGAAGACGTTTCATTTAAGTGGATAGGTTTAGGATATGTTAACAGTAGTTTAGAGAATGGAGGTACTCCGAAACTCGCCAACGAGAAGTTTAGATTGACAATGCTAGGAAGTGCAGAAAATTACACTTAAATCGATTATGATAATCCTAGCGGAAGTATAACATATTGGGAAGAAATAAGTGTTGTTTACTATTGCATTGCCTGTTTTTAACTTTTTTTATGCAATTTCTTTCTCAAAAACAACGTATTAAACGGTTTGTTACAATTTATTAAACAAAAAATATGTTTGTTAGCGTGCGAAGCAACCTTATTTTTTTTTTTAGATAATATTGACTTTGTGTATTGACGAATCGTACGTATATTAACATAACCTTTTTCTCATTAACGTCGTCTAATTAAGTTAAATATGCATATTATACTCTATTTAACGTTGTGCAGACGAGGTTAGCGAACGAAGCGATTGTACGTTATGTTTGGTTAGATTATGTTTATATACGTAAGGAAGATAATTTTTATGTATAAGGAAAGTGAGGACAGACGAATGGCTTTTAGAACCATCCCATCGAGAACTGATTGCTTTTAGCGCTGTAAGTGAGAAGTCAACATTGAATCAGATGAGTGATCCCAAATTTCGGCGCCTCTGGGTCGGGGTGGACAGTTCTGGTCGGGAGGGTTGGCATGCCCAGGAATCAAGTCCATGACCCGGCTGAGATGGCAGGGCTCTGGATTAAATTCCCTGAACCCAGGTGGTCTTGCTTCCGACGTTACAGGCAAGGCGTTGGGAATTAAAAAAGAGAAGATCCGAGACGGCTGATTTGGAATTTCACTAATAGCCACTGGTTCCCGTAGCCTCTGATTCTTTTGGTGTGCAGATTTGTGGATGACTCCATCTACATTTCCCCTTTTCCAGCAACTGTGGACGGCCTATCAGACCGTATAACAGCAATTTCTTCTGTAACACCAGACACCATCGCTCGAGTGTATGACGAGTTTAGCTATCGTGAATTTGCCTCCGGAGGAGGGTATATTAAGTATTTGTGAAATTCGTATTATTTTATGAAAAAACAGTATTACTGGTATTTTATACCTGGAAATGTTGCAAAAATTGCTATTCCCGCATTTACGAACAGATTTTGATGAATTCATTTTCCAGTAGAACGAATTACCAAAGCAACTATCTACAAGTTCAAGCATTTTTTAACAAATAAGCATCAATGGATCGGCCTAAGGGGCCTCTAGATATCGCATTCCACCACTGGCTACCCGATCTTGTCGTTTGTGATTTTTTTTTTTATTCTGAGGATTTGAAAAAGATTCCGTTTGTGCCTCATCTTCACTGTGGATGTACACTTAAACCACTTACCAACAGCAGTGGCTGCAGTAAATCCAGTCATGATCACTCGAGACAGCATATATCTGTATGAATAGATATATGCTGTGAAAACGGAGGATGCCATATTGAGCTGTGTAAACATTTTAAATTAAATTTTATATTCAAACACGTATTTCATAATTCCTCGCAAGTTTATATATTCATTTGTTAAAAAAAATAATGCCTCTTGAAGTGGGGTGAATTTTTTTAACACATCGAATGTAATCGGGATTTCCTTGAGTTCAATAAGAATTAAATAATAGGATAAATTCATAAAACTAATGATAATTATACTAAATTAAGTTTGCTTTTGACGTCATCTGCAAAACACGTGATTGTATATTTCACCTTTACATTCACTTGCAGTGTAGAGAATCACTTCTTCACAATGTGACATTAGTCAAACTCGTTTACAAATGCCTCGTAATTAGTAGTTTGTTTCTTCTAAATATTAAACTGTTCGTCGTTTCTTGACATTTCTTTTTTTACTTTAAAAAGTATATAGAATTCAGAATTTTTTTAAAGGTTTTATAAACTTTAAAGACCATATTTCACAGACCAGTACTCTCGTTTTGATATCGAGCCCCGGTTAGCTGAGATAGTCGCTATTAGAATAAGATTGGGATATATTGAGAACTTCCTGATGGAGATTTGTGGTATGGCAGGATATAGACATTGACCTCGCTCCCGAGAACAGACTAGAACAGAGAGAGATGGAATATGATTTAATTTGAAGCTTATTTAATTTGTGAATTTGTTTTTTGATTTTTGAATAAATTAAGATAACTTTGATAGGACTTTGAACTTTGTAGGACAAAATTCTCATTGTCAGTGCTTGTTTTGTTGGTATGAGAATATTATCTTTGATGTTTAAAGAGTCAATCAAGTAATAACCTGAATGCATAGTCCATTTTAGATTAGATATGGAAAGATCTTTTGTGTAAACCTTCGGTGTTAGAGGAAGCACGGGAACTACGTTTCCGCGAATCGGTTAATTTAATAGTTGAGGAATATAACTTATTTTAGGTGATATTGACAGGACAAAGGCGATAATAAGTTGTGTAAATATACTGATGGAAATGATCCTGATCATCACACTAGGATCGTCAAAAGACGAATGTCTTCGCATGCGGTCGTCAGGCCAGTACCTGACCATTTAGGTTGTAAATAATTTGTAATAAATAATGAAAAAGTCAGGTCAGTATAATTTTTATATTTTTATTTTTTAAAGGGGATGATATTTTAAAATTTTATTCGTAATTTAAGCGTATAACACAAACAAGTATACCAGGGTCATTTAGTAATTAAAGACACAAATTGTTCTGGAGCTGAGACAATTTATTTCAGTGTGAAATTTTTTTGACTATTCAGTATAATCTCCAGCGACGCTTTACCCATCTCTTAATCAGCTACCTGCTTGAAATAAATCTTTTTCTTGATTTGGAGTCAATTTAGCTTATTTTCTTTTACATTTTCATTGCCATTAAACGTCTTACCAGGTTGCGCCTCCTAGAGTAGATTAAACCTGTGTAAATCCGAAGGAGCCAAATCAGAACTCTACGGAGGGTGAGGTAATACCTCCCAATACAATTTGTCGATGCTTTCTCGAGTTATCTGAACTGTATGAGGCTAGGCATTATCGTGAAGCAGAAAGATGCCTTTGTGCTGAGATCCAGAGCTTTTTTCCAATTTTCTGGTTTTACTTTGTCGATAAGGATGTGACAGCATGCTCTGTTTACTGTCTGTTGGACTTCTTGGATGAGAGAGTCTATGTGAGTTTCATGTACTGATTTGAATCTTCAACTGGACATTCATAGTGGTCCTCCTCAGTCACTGAAGTTCAACCGTCTTTAAATTGATGCTTGTAAAAGTTTCTGCAGTTCGTACAATTTTGCCTGTTTTATATGGCTAAATGAGAGTAAATTTTATGTAGATTTTCACCTTCTGAAAATAAAAATATGAATCATTGCATGCTGTTTAATTCGCAAACTTCAAGAGGACTAGCCTTGGGAAAATGAAATATTAAGGTTATAAAAAACAGTTTTGTAAAAAGATTGACCAAAGGTCATCACAGGATTAACAGCTTACTGTTCTGAATGTATCATTATTCTCTTACCAATTGTTTTGCCTCCACAGCAATTGGTGTTTTTAATTATATTAAACGATCCTAATAAATGTTGTTTGTTATCGGTTCAGCAAAGAACATTTAGGAGAAAGCATGCATTTGTAAAATGTTTACGAAATAAGTAAATTATATGTCGTAAACAGCAATACTGATTCTATTATAAATTTTACAATAAATAAAAATTAAATGTAATTATGACAGTGAAATTACCAATTATGAAATAAATAATAAAGTTTTTCCAAAAATTATTTATTTCTACTTCTTACAAAAGGACACCAACTCATATTTTTACACGACTGTCCAAAAAGGAGTGTAATGTATTTAAAGTGTATGTATGTATGTTTTTCCATCGTAGCAGCTCAACAGCTGAACCGATTTAGATGTGTGACCCCGCATTGGAATCCTTTTTTTCCTTTTTCTCCTCTCCCCTGGGCCGGACCCACAGTTAAGCATTGCTCAGCCCAGGGGAGTGTACAAATACTCAAACAGGCCTCCCTGTCTACCGGCAGTATGCTCGGTATGACAGTTCGACCCGCCGATCGGATCTTTTATTTCAATATCTGCCTCTAACTTCTCGGATAGGGTACCAGGCCCGACTATGTCGTCCTTGGGCCCTACTCAAAAAGGCGGGTTTGGTCTTAAAATTTTAAGATACCGGTCTGATGATGGGCGGGTCTGATGAGACACGGGTGACGGAGTCCCCGTGTCTCATCATTGCCGCCCATCTAGGCCAGCCTAGACGAACGACGACTCCACGGAGAGCTGTCTATCACCCTCTCGTTACACCATCATTCCTGACCTTGTGTTGCAATATTTGTGTCTCATAACAAGACACCGCCCTGAACTTCTCAGCACCAGAGAGCATGCTCATCAAGTGGACCAGTTACCTGCTCACAGATGCCTCGTTCAACCATCCACTGTCGACACCGGAATACCACATAATGAGAAGAATCGTAGTTCCTTGTAGTACAAACACTCAGATGTTGATGCTCTCCTCCGCCCAAAGCATTAAAATCCTTACGTTACCGGAAGTGTCGCAGGCTATATAAATAAATGTATATATGTATGGCGGATTGATGCACAAACTTTAATGAATTCAATTAATGAACTGTGAACTGTGAGCCTCTGTCATTATGTGAACTGGGTTTGAACGGTATGATTCGAATGAATAACGCATAAAAAAATAATAAAATTAAATTTACGTAAAATAATATTAGATAAATTTTAAAAAATTCTGTTTAATAATAATGGGCTTGTATATGAGGTTAGAGAGTGAGATTATGCGAGCACCTCGTGCGAGGCTATACCAGTCATTACTATCAACTGTAAAAACGAGGTGCCCTGGGGCGCGGTTTTTTGGGGTTCAATATGGTGCTCTCATAATATCTTTTCAAACAATCGTCCGATTTTCAAAATTCAAACAGGATATTTGTTAGTCAGATTAAAGGCTAACTTTTAAAGACTGTATCTGATACAGTCTCGATCTAACAGATCACTGTTATTCGGAAATGTGTGAATAAACTAAAAAAATGGAACAAGCTTTTTACATATAAAATGCTATAAAAAATTCATGTTTTGAATTAACATTTCCGTCCAATTATATTATATGTAATACTATTTAAGTTGTCACACGCATAGTTCATAATTATTCTATATTAAAGAGTCATATTTTTCACAATTTTTTTTTGCAGTCATGTTTTTTAATATTTATGTCTTCTCAGTGCTTCTCTTTATGCTTATCAGTCCTTCTTTGTTGTATTCCGCGATGCTTCTTCTTCTTCTTTACTATTAAGGAATAAGGAATCTTTGATAAGGAATGTAAGAAAATTTAATATTTAAAATCAAAGTGTGCGTATAGGCGTGGGTGGCAGCAATCAGAAAAATCTAATCTGTCAACCAAATATAAAATTTCATTACTTTCTTCTAGACACAGTATGCCTAAGAAGGATTTGGTGAAGTGGAACCGAATCGAAAAGGATATCCTTGTCATAGACACCGTCGTTATCGATTAGCGTCTTCGCTCACTGATTCTCAACATTACTTATATCTCCACAACTGAGCTACAACAAACTCTGTTCACAACGACATACCGAGCAGTTTTTCGAATTTAATCGCAGACAAGAACATTGAAATAAAACGGAATACTCTTGTGAAGCACTATTTGTTTGTACGCTTGACTGTTATCACACTCTTGCGCTCTGTAATCGCGAATATAATTGCGCTCTGTCTTTGCTCGGAACAAAAGTGTGTAAGTATTTTTACCTGTCTACTTATTGCAGAACCTGACATTTGTCCTTTTATGCTGTATCCTTCAAATTAAATGACAGATATTTATTTTTATTCTCATGTGTTATGTTTATGTTGTTTTTTAAAGTCAGAGTTTAATCATGAGTATTTATATAAGTATGGTAAATTTTAACCTGGCTATTATATCGGAGAGTTGCAATATTTTTCCCTCTTTCTTCCTTTATTCAGACCACCAAAGGTCTTTCGGTTGAGCAGAAATGCATGTGGTTGGCTCCTAGTTAAGTGGAGAGAATTATTTTATCCTTTCGCGTAGGGAGCTTTACACAATCAGATACAGGCTGTGAAAATAGACTTAAAATATTAGAGGCATTGCAAAATATAAGAGGCAGGGAGTTCCCTGCCTCTTATATTTTAAGGTGAGGAAATAGGAATCTGGTTTTAGAAATTCTTCTTCTTCTTCTAATGGTCTGGGCTGTGCTATCTCTGGTTTCGTGAGACGGTTTTCTTGCTTACTTTGTTCTTTGTCATTTTTCTGTTTACCTGAATCTCTGTGCTTGTTGGTTATAATTATTTAGAACCGGTAACCTGTAACTCTTGTGAGCCCTTTAAAGGGCGTTTCTTCTTTCTTCCGGTTGATCTGCTGCTAAATATCTTCTAAGTCCTTCGCTGTTATTCCGAGTTCCTTCTTCTTCTTTATTATTAAGGAATAAGGAATCTTTGATAAGGAATGTAAGAAAATTTAATATTTAAAATTAAAGTGTGCATGTAGGCGTGGGTGGCAGCAATCAGAAAAATCTAATCCGTCAATCAAATATAAAATTTCATTACTTTCTTCTAGACACAGTATGCCTAAGAAGGATTTGGAGAAGTGGGACCGCGAATCGAAAAGTATATCCTTGTCATAGACACCGTCGTTATCGATTAGCGTCTTCGCTCGCTGATCCTCAACATTACTTATATCTCAAAAACTAAGGCTTGTCGTGTCGTAACAGCAGTCGATCCACCCTTTTGTTTATTCAATTGGTTTCAAAACTTTATTGTTTAAAATCTGTCAGCCCACTGAGCTAAGCTAGTGGTTAACTCATCGTCGCAAACCAGTTGTTTAAAAGTTGATTTTCGAGGTCGAAGATTTTGAGAGCCAAACCATAGTAAAAATTAGCAGCTTTTAAACGGATAGGAATACTATAAAAAACGTATTCACAATATTTGTTTTGGTGATGATATAGAAACAATTGCAGAGTTTAAAAAGAAATGGAAAAAAAATTCTAGAAATACTTTCTAAAACTCTCCTGGAATTTGAATTCAAGATAAGAAAAAAAAGCAATGATGATAAAAAAGATGAATGAAAATATAAACATTTATATAAAAGCTGACAATACTGAAAATTTTTGTTAAATAGGAAGCGTCGTTATTAATGAAAATAAATATGTGACACAGGTTAAAAGAAGTATAACCCACCGGGTTGGTCTAGTGGTTAACGCGACATCGCAAATCAGCTGATTTCGAAGTCGAGAGTTCTAAGGTT
>JAAAKQ030122510.1:2586-23865 GCA_010016005.3 Zanna intricata | reverse complement strand
CTGGAAATATGACCTTTTCCTATCAAATATGTTGCTTAATTTGAATTCCGTGTTTTGGTATTTATATGTTCATTAAAATATTCGCCTCGTTTGTCCTATATACGTCGTATTAAAATCATATGATAAAGCGTTAGATTTAATTAATATATAATATTATAACATGTAGCCACCATGATAAATATGTAAGAATGTCGTAAAAATAAATATTTAAACATGTTATATGTAAATACAGGATATGAAATTTCAAATTTTAGCGTTTTAAAATTACTTTAATATTAATTAAATTGCTGAAATATTTTGGTTTTAATGATTATTGTTGTATTTTATTTATTTTTCAATTTAGATGTAAAATTTTATATTTTCTTGTAGACAGACACTTTAAACCAGTGTTTACCTAATACTGATATATAATACTAATTAATTATTTTACACTAAAATTGTTATCTGGAAATTTTATAGGTGTTCTACTATAATTTTAATTTATCTACATTTCATCTAAATTCTAATAAATATATTTAGTATTTTATTTTAAGTTTAATGGATTAAAATTTTCTAAAAGTACTCATAATAAACAAAAATCTCTCTTTTATCGTATAACTTTCAAAAAAATACACGGTTTACTTGAAAAAAAAAAATTAAAAATTTAACTGATTACAATACTAATCAATGTTAAGTTCATTATCTAATACATCAGGTTCTTGACTGTTTCTAGCTTAAATATGTATTTTTACTAGTCAAAGTTTAATTAAGAAATTCAAAAACAGTCAGGAAGCTGGCTAGCAGCCAAACCTTACAGTTTCAAGAGCAACTTAGTCGAAAAGTGAGGCGATATTCTCACTCGCTAACCTTGAATGCAGCCTACATACTAATTGCAGATCATAAGACGCGTTGAACAAAGAATTTATTTTATATTAGCTGATGATACTAGTTCCTTTTCATTTAATTGAACTTCTTACTGTACTAATTTTTTCTTTTACATTACATTATTAAGAACTTTTGAATAGTAATTTTAAAGGAAAAAAACCTGAAAAATAGAGTTTATTATAATTTTATGATGTAAATAGGCAGATAATTTTTTTTTTTGAAATATCAAATAATATTACTGTGATAAAATCTCAGGTTATTTCAATGATTATTTCAGCAATTTTTTTTTAGGTAAAATTTTCCTTAATCTATAGATTTATTAAAAGTGGATCCAGACCTACTAGATCTTTCAAAAATTATTGAAGAATAATTCAAATATAATATTTTATAACAGTAGTTAGTTAAAACAATCCAAACTCAAGTATTTACTTTTGAATAGCAGATTAATCTGATTTTTTTTATTTATTTAGACAATATACAGTATCACAATGAATGATAGAACTTTTTACGATCACACTGAATTGATTATAGTTGTATTTTATTTGATTATATCAGTTATTGATTATAATTATAACAGCGTAGTTATGTTGCATTGATTAAGTCACACTGAACTGTAATATGTACAAAAACTGTTATAGATGTCTTCTTTCGTTAGCCGGGCTTTAAACACACACGGTGCTTTGTACTGAATGACGAGTTATAATGAGTTGGTTTCGACTTATTTTCGAAACACAGGTAGACCAAATGCTCACTGGCTCACACGAGCTATACATTTTAGCACAAGAGCAAAATTTATTACATTCGTTTGTTACAAGAAAATAGAAACTAATTGTACTAATAATATATCATTCAGAATATTTTTCCATGTTCCAATGTACATTTCCAAGATTTTTTATTTTTTTTTTAGTAATAAGTAGTCACACTACAATTACAGCTACTGAATCTTTCATGTGGTATTATTTTATTCCAAAGTGTAACCATACAAATGCCTAAAATTTTTGTTAATAACCTCTGTAAAATTACGGAAAAAAATTATTTAAAAAAATGAAAAGAATATTGAAAGAACCACCTTTAGACCAATAACAATGAATAAGTACGCTATTTATGCAGAATATTATGTTTCATTTGCCTGTATAAAGCCATTTTAAAAATAACTAATAAAAATTTTTTCTCTATTTCTAGCTTCCACAACCACCATTAGGTACTGCTTCATTATTTAAATGACAATTTTGTAGCGTGCGAATATACCATGTTCGATCGAAAATCGAACCCGGGACCTCTCGAAGGCAGTACTACGAGACACTACCACGGAGCCCTTAAGGGCACTTAAGTCATGGAGGTTGCCAATAAAAAAGAAATAAAGGAAATAAAAAACGACAAAATTAATGACAGAGATAATAAAAAATTATTCTTAAACTATAATGATAACAACCTTACTCAGTAGAACTTCCAACCTACGATGGTGACGATGTTACTCTGGTACATAACTATAGTCACAAAGTTTGTCTACTTTCCACCATATTACACTGACTTCTTATAAAATAATAAAGATCAGCGGAAACAAAAAGGAGCAAAAATTTTAATGTATTCAGAATAATAAATTAACGAAGATAATTTACAAGTAATAAAGATTTTGAAAAATACCACGTAATGTATTAAAAATGATTTTGGTTGTTAATATTTAAATAGTATAACATTAATGAAGTGGAATAATTATATTATCGATAAAATTTTAAACTTCTTATATTGCTTGAAAAATACGTAAAATATTTCGTAGATAAAAATATGAGTTTCATATATCAAAACTAATAAATTTTTTTTCCGTGCATAAAAAAAAAAAAATAAATAAACTTCATGAAAAAAGGAAATAAATTTAAGGGTTTATAAGGAAAAACAGAAATGAGAAATTTATGAAAACATACAGCCTGAAAATTTATTATTGCAGAAAATTAAATTAAAACAGATTCATAAATTAACAAAACATTCTGAAACAATATATCTTTTTTTTAAATTTCATTAAATATGCACTGAGCGTAATAATACAGTTAATAATTATCCATTTTTAACCAAACAATTGTTATTATTATAATATACTTATAAAATCTTTAATATACCCCCAGTATCAACATAACAAAGGCATCAGTCTTTATGTAATATTAAATATTAATGTAGACATTAATAAGAATAATCTAGTTCATAATATAAATTATAATAAAATATTTAAAAATTACAGTGACAATATAAATATGTTAGGGAAGTTTTATATTTATAACTTTTATTTTATGTAAAATAATAAGATAAAAAATAGAAATTACAAAATATATTGTACACACTATCAAACATAAGAGTTAGTGTAAGGTATTATCCACGTATGATAATTAATGAGAGATACAGAAAGCTACTTATGAATATTTATATTACATTATTGCATTGCGAATACATTCAGCAAGATTTATTTTGCTTTAAGTTCCACTCTATCTCAGCATGTAATTATGTACGGAGCATTTAATGGTCAAATATAAATAAAATAGAGGCAGTTTAATCAATATTATATTCGATATCGACCAGTAAATATTCCGTATTATTCGAATTTACTATGTTATTTGCTTATCTATACAATTTAAAAAATATACTTCTGTCATAAAAATACTCAGTTACACACCATAAAAACTATTTATATTTTTTTAAATTTATACACACAGTTAAAATCACATATCAAGTATAATATAACTGAATTATAATAGAATTTATTTTTTATTAATAATATACGTTTTTGAGAAAAATGTAATTAAAAAATTGTAAAAATGAAAATATAAAAACAAGCCAGTGAAACCTTTTGACAAAACATCACTCTTTCATAGAAAATAAATAAATAAAACCAAAAAAATAAAAGAAATACTCTATTCTCGTTATCAATGAAAAAATTGTTTCAGTTAGAAAATATTGGTAAATATATAATTTCTAGAATATCTTTGTATTTTAAGAGGCCAGACTATTTAATATTAATTCAAAACTCAAATAGTGGTGACCAAGTAGGTGTAGCTTTATTTATCAAATTTTGGTATAATCTTTTAAAATATTTTTTTAAGTTAGATTTTGAATAAAGAATATATACTGTATTTACTATCATAGTAACATAAATTAAATTAAAATTTATTGAAAAATCAGATTAAAATTTATTTTAATAAAGAATAAAGTAATTTTTACGTTTTAGAAGAGTTAAACATAAAAGTCTATTTTTATTACATCAAGTTATCAAACTTTAACTACGTATACCCATACCAAGACTTTTAAACAGAAATTTAAAAATTTATTTTCTTATGAGAAATATTGAGTAATTGATAAAACAAAAGGAATATTAGGAAAGAAATTAAAACTCTGATAGGCGAATATATATATATATATCTTTAATATAAAGTATATAATTGTTGGATGGTTATATTGCTATATTGTTTCGTTCTTTTAAAACAGTAAAAAACAATAAATAAATAAATAATAAAAACTGTAAATTAATTCTACGTTATAACATTCAAATAACAATCGATTATTTTGTTTATATGGCATTAAGTAAGAATTATTAATTAAATCTACATTTTCAGAAAATCAATGTTTGTAAATGTGATGTATATCACTGCTAATATTAAAATTTTTATTTTTTTTGATTCTTATGTGTACTTTGCAATCTGGTCAACTTGTGAATAACCCCACGGCCTAATGAGACACTGATGAAATATGTAGTTAATTGAACCTAGACTACTAATTTTTTTTTTTTTTACTTAATTACCACCCACCCAATATCTGGTATTCAAATCCTTATAAAAATATCTTATTAATGTAAATTAATAAGATATTAATAATAATAATATAGATAATAATTAATTAATAATGTACCTTTCTTAGGATTTGAACTTCAGAATTTCGACTTCGAAAATAAGTCGTCAAAAACGGTTGGAGATAACAACTTTAACATTAAACCAATCATCAGTAATAATCAATGTAAAAATTATAGAGTTTGTAATATATAAAATATAATGTATAAAATATAGGATTTGTAATAAAGTCCCTTAATTCTAAAACTTCATTAATAAATTATATAATTTATTACAGATACTTATTTATTAATTGCTCGATTAAAATAATTTCAATTCATAAATGTATGTAATTACGATAATCGTACAAGTAATTAACTAATCACACGAATTATTTATTTATTAATAAAAGCCCATTTTATGTATAATTTCAAGTGATGTTACCTAGAAAAGATTTCACTACATGATAAATCAATAAAGATATTATATATATATATATATACATATATATTAAAAAATAAAAACTTTTTTATAATTTTAAATAAATAATAATTTTTATTTACAAAAGAAAATTAAATATAACTATTGTTACAAATAACATAAACGTTTTCTATTTTATATAAAAAAATTTAAAAACATAATAATTTTATAAAACTGGTGTATTTGTGACGATCATCATCTTTATAGTAAACAAAGCTATTCAACCCACGTTTAAACCAATCAAAATCTTTCCAATTACAAAATAAATATTCATTAATGCAATATTATTAACATTATTTACATTTTGTTTTTTTTATTTCCAATAATAATTTTTTAAAAAATGAACGTGTAAACTGTCTACTTTAAGGTAACTGTACTTTTGAGTGAAACTAATGTACAATTTACAACTATATACATTTGTGTTAGTAAAAGTAATTAAAGAGACATCAATTTCATTGTGTAATAAAAAAAAAAAATAACAGAAATCAATGATAAAACAATCAGTAATTTATGTTGATTAAACTATCAGTACATGATACGGTTGTTTTTGGTGTTTCTTAATATTACATAAGATATATTATTTCCTCAGTTAAAGGTTATATAATATATGACCATGTATTTGAATTATTATAGTGCTTGTCGATCCATCAGAGAAATTTGTAATCGATGCTACATACATTAGCAGTACAATTATTTTATTTAAGTTTAAATATAATTTACAAATGTTATATATCGTATCTGTTTGATAACACTATTTTTTATTTTGTTATGAAAGTTTGTTAATGTATTAACTGTAATTGTTATTACGACAAATCATTACTTGTTATTCCAAAAAATTTCTATTCGTAATAATAAAATTCATTAGGTGCTAAGGCAAATGACAAATTAATAGTAAACAAAGATTGAAGAAAGTCTTCTATTAAAAAATAAATACTTTCATTAACAACTGGATTGATTATATATTATTTAAAAATAACTAAAAAGTAAAAAAAAAAAAAAAAACATATTTTTTAAATAAAAATAATATATTACTTTTCTTACTCCAATCAAAAAGTAGAATCGCACATCATTTCAGATGGGAATTAACCTGTATGTAAAAAGGTTGTTACGTATCAACTGGATGATGAGAAATAGATTATAAATTGAATACCAGATTTCATCCAGAAAAACTTAATAACATTTAAAAATAAAATTAATTATTATTAAAAAAATTAATTTAAGACATTTTAAATTGCGTGGTGAATTATAAAAATAATTACAAATGTAATGACTGTTCTGAATTATGATTACGTATTATTTACTTAACCTTAGTTAACGCTAGCAGCTCTCTGTGATTACGTAAAATAGCTGGCGGCGTCATGGAAAGCTGTAACAAGTTATACCATGAATATTGCGTCAAAATTGCTGCTTGTATAGAATATTCGTTTTAGTGCTCAGGGAGCACGTACTGTGTTTAAATTTCATATTGTTTAGTCGTGTTTAATTAGTTGCATTTATTTTAATAATGTTGAATTTCTAACCTAATGTTTGTTTATATATGGTTTTGTTGTTTTGGAGTGTTCACCAAAACCGGATTGTTTATAATACTGGCGTTTATGTTCTCATTGTGGTGTGCGTTAAGAGATCTACCCGTACTGTATGTACTATGTAAAAGCCAGGACAGTAATCGTATATGAGACTATTTCTCTCTTTTTTCTCTTACAGACCACCAAACTTAGTTTTCATGTTATAGGCTATTTGTGTACGAGTATATATAATAGTTCAAAGAGATCATGCAAGACCTTAAAGTAAACTTATTAAAAATAAAAATGAACTTATGTTACCATACATACTATCTAGATACGCTAAATAAGTATTTTAATTTAAAAAAAAATTACATAAAAAAATAAATTATTAATTTTTTGAAAACATTACAAAATTTTAATTTTATCGATTGATTGCGTAATTATTTTCTACTAGTACATTTTAATTATTGCCTCATTTTTTATTTTTATATCCAAGAATAAATAAACATTGAATTTTAATGTTATTAGGTACACATATTATAAATTCATAATCACTATATTTTATATACATTGATATTATTTTTAACGTCTTTCATCAAGGTAACATTTTATTACAATATTGTATTTCAACACGTTATGTGTGAAGAAGTGCACTTCAGTTATTACTACTAAACCTTATTTCGGTTTATCATTGTGTAAACCAATGTTATTCAAGTCATTCACTGTAATTAATTTATAGTGAGTCATTTAAAATTATTTTTAATCGACAAGGTGTTGTAGTTCACACGTACACGATATGAGGTGACTTACGGCTTGTGGTCATGTATTCGTTGTTAACCGGAACCGGAACCCAAGGTTCCATATACCCTTGTTTATCGGGCATCAACATCAAAACGGGAGGTCCATTTGCTAATCTATGGGTTTCGGCAGTATTTGAATGGGATTGCTCTTTATCTCTACCGCATGTCCAGAAACTGCGTTCCGTACCTATCAATAACAAAACGATACAAAAAGCTGCGAATAAAGCCAACACAAAGGCGGTAACTACCGCTACTGTGGTCCATGTTGTATCACAGCGAACAGTAGATTCCGGTACATTTATTAGTAATGTTCCATGCAGTGCTTCCGGCATATCACAACGCAAATCGTCCACTGTTAGCCTTAAAGGAACTGATTCTTCTTGACTAATTTGGGATGTTTCATTCATAGAAATTATTGGGCTATCACCGAGAGATGATTCTTGTTCTGCTAATTTCCATAGCCAAAGTAAAGAACAGTTACAATTAAAAGGATTGCCGGAAACATCTAACGTTCTGAGTCGGTCTAAAGGAAAATGAGATTCATCCAGCGTAGTTAGCGAATTACGTCTTAATGAGATATGCAATAGGTGAGGATTGCCAAAAAATATACGGGAAGGGAATCTTGTTACGTACAAATTGTCGTTCATTACTACAGTTTCTAGATGAATATTATCTACGAAAGCTCTTGATTCTATCCGATGTAAATATGGCATCCAAGACAATCGAAGAACCTTAAGCTGGAAGAGACTTTGGAAGGCTACAGGAGGGATAACACTGAATGCATTACCGCTGAGGTTGAGTTCTGTTAGACGGCTTAACTTGGCGAGCTGTTGAGTCGGCACATTACTAAGATTATTGTAGCTAAGATCAAGGTGGGATAATGCATGAAGGGAATTGAAACTCGATCCGTGTACATCGTTTATTACATTGGCAGCTAATTTCAAAATTTGCAAATTTTTAAAAACTAACGCAGGAAAAGACCGTTCTTCAAGTACTCCTATCAAGTTATTAGATAGCTCGACTACTTCTAGGGAGGGATTTGGAAGGTGTTTGAACACTGCACTGGGCACTTCTAAAATTTCGTTTCCCGTAAGGGAGAGAACTCGAAGCATTCTTAATGTTTTAAATACCGTATCATCGTAAAATGAAGTTATCTTGTTATGAGAAAGGTCCAGCTCTTCCAGTTGGACGGTTTCATGGAAAGCGCTGTGTTCGACTTCCTGCAATTCATTATGACTTAAATCTAATGTTCGAACAGATTTTAATCCTTTGAAAACACCTTTTTTCAAAGCGACCACTTGATTATGGCTAATATTCAACACTAAGAGTTTGTCTTGCAGCTCAAAGTTATGTTTACCGAGATAACCGATTTTATTTATCGAAATATCCAAATGGCGAAGGTTTTGATAAATTCTTAGAGTATAATCGACGTTAATTATTCTATTTCCATGAAGATCAATTTCTTGTAAGTCGGGATTTAACTGAATCGGAACCACTTCGAGTCCAGCATCGGCACAAGAAGCCTGAAGAGTATCATCCCTGCAGTAACATCTTGCAGGGCACATTCCTTGTGCCGACGTAATAGAAGCAAGCAGTACAGCAACCGCTACTATTCGTATATGTTGACTGGTCATACTGCTGCACCATGTTGACCAGGGCTGAAGGTGGATCCTTACTCCACCTGCCGAATGTGATCCCCAGCCCTGTCCCTCATCCTCCATGCCACATTGACATCGGATCTGAAACAAAAAATAAAGTACGGACCTATTAATTCGCTTTTAATGTTTTTTTTTTTTTTATACATAATTTTGTAAAGATATAATAGGATTTGTGCTTGAAAAATTGAGCACAATATTGACCATTTTGTGCACAAAATTGACTTTTTAAATAAGTCAGTTCAGTAGTGTAGTAGTTTAAGTAGTGTATGTTGGAACATGTTGGTGATAAAAATAAATCAACATTTACTACGTAAGTGTAATTGAAAACAGAGAGATTCCTATATAATTAGTATTTGCATTAGCAGATCGGGTATCCCAAAACTACAAATTAAAAGGCATGTAAAATATAAAACATAATTTATAATTCTACAGACAGAATTAAATCGTTTTTTACTTTCTGATTTTAAGAACTTTATCACTATCAGTTTAGTTTATTCATTACAATGCAGTTAAAAGGATATATCAGAAGTATTTGCCTGAATGTGATCCAAACAGATTTCCAGGTCGTTATAATCTTTTTATTATTATGTTAGTAAGTAAAGAAATATCAAGGGGATCTTTTTTTTCATCCTCCTTTGTTCACCTTCCCTGCAGAAAAATTAGGCATTTACACAGTTTCAGGAGATGCCATCGCCTCAAACTACCTTGGTGGGAACTATGTTTCCCCCAGGTAGCAGGCAATCGGTCTTTTAATTACACACCATGCCTATAACGAGGAGACCCCAAAGGGGATCCCCCACCGGCTCCGGTGTTGATACCACGCCTCTAATGAGGAATCCCAAAAGGGTTCTCCCACAAAGATTACGGTCTTACTTTTCCCCCCTAATATAAAGGCCAAGGGAGTTCCCGCCCAATGTTCGAAAGTGGAACACCTCAGCGTCCTACCTCTCGTGGACTGGGCTGTTCCAAACCTTGGCCATCCCCTAGAGAGAAGGCGCATGGGTAATCATTTCCTGCTGCTGATTTTACAGCTACGCCTAGTGAATATCCTCGAACTTTGCATTAAGAGCATTTGGCCTCAGCTGTACAATCTTTTCGAAGATGTCCTTCGACCCCACAATTAAAGGAATAGCGGGCATTCCTTATCACGATCATTGCAAGACTCAGCCTGGTGCCCGTTAGGCTGATGGATAAGATCATCCTTTGACGGACCTCTTGGAGACTTGACACCCATTCGATGCGAATTCACTTAACCGTCAACAGTTCTTCAGTCAGCAGAGGCGGAACTACCACCGCCGCCATCTCTCCATCTGACGACCTCAGGGAGAGAACATAGATCGTTACCGAGTCCCCAGCGATCTTTCACAAGTCACGCATTATTTCCTCCTTCGTGGTAAGGAAATGGACGTCCTTCATTAGCAAATAGAACCGCCGTACGCCCCTACCAGCCGTGACAGTGGTATCTTCAACTTTATCTATTATCTGCTGGCGAAGCTTGGCAGTAGTGTCACCTATATTGTGGACTCACATATGGAGATCCTCTCCCTAATCCTTGCGTGCGTAAAGGTTGACCGTCTCATCTGGGAATACGCCATCCTTAACTGTGCGGAGAAGGTCCGCATATGACCGACCCGTCGCCTTAACAGCCACCGTCGTAGTTAGGGCCCTACCGGTTTCCTCTCCGGAACCCGGTTTCCACCAAGCAGCCAGCGAGGGACGAGCTGTCCTTATAGATTTGGTGCATACATACATAACCGTGCTAAATGGTTTGGCCACCCGGTGAAGATAAAGCCCCACCTTCCCAAATGGCCCACAAAAGCAAACATTGAGATCCTCAGCCAGGACTAACTTGACCTATCCCATTAGACCAGAAACTAGCCTTTCCTAGCCTTTGGAGTTATCCACTCACTACATAAGCAATTCCGCTGACATTTACAGACCCACAAGCCAGGTCTATAGCACGGTTACTGTTCTCCACCACCACCACTTGAGCCACTTTTAGAGTGCTAGAACAAAGCATTGGCCGCGTCCAAGGCACCTCTTCCAGTAAATGCGAATGAATCCAGTACTACGATCTCTTAAACAGATTAATCACCCATGCAAGCCTCTCCAGACCACTAACATCTTCGACTGCCTAGGTTGACGAAAAAAAATGTTCTTTGGCCACCGCTGGAGAATAACTGGTGGCAGATCTTCATCATCCATACCATCATAAATCCCTTCCGGACTTCAAATAAAGCCTTACCACTACCTTCTGTCTGGGTGGCCGCAAATATTAATACCAACGGCGACTGTGTAACCACAAACGCCGTCTCTGGAGGTTCCTTGACCACCTTGAAAGCAGAAGCTGCCGACAAGGGTGGGAAATCTCTTTCATATCCGCTGAAGTTATCACTATCACTGCTGAACTCCATAGCAGAGGTTATCGCCCGTTTCTGATAGCGCGCCGACATCTCCACAAACGTTTTTTCCTTCCTCCTGTTTTCCATTTGTTTCGCAACTGAACTCCAGTGAGTTTCCATGAAATTTTCAGCGTTCTCGGTACTGCTATCGCCAGAGAGAATCTCTCGTACGATACGGGAACTCCTTGTTCTACCGGAGTTTTTTCTTCCGACTGGAGTAAAAATCCCTACTCGGTTGGGGTGTGCCCCCGGGTCGATCTTGATCAGTTATGAGTCCAAATCCAACAAAAATAACAAGATATGAATGAAATAAATTATACTAACTAATTTATCTTAATCAAACTAAGTTATTTAAATTAAGATAAATTAAATCAATATTAATTAATGTTAATTTATTATCAATTCAGTATTAACAAACAAAATAGTACGTAGGAAAATCCACGAAGAAAATTCACTTAGTCTGTTGGCACACAAAGACAACCCTGGCAGAGGGAAATTCTTTTTAAAAATTTCCCCACCCTTAACAGCTAATTAAAATTTAAAAATGATTTCTAAATCCTAGTAACTGCCAGCCTCCGTGGCGCGAGTGGTAGGGTCCCGGCTTTCATCCGCAGGTCCCGGGTTTAAATCCCGGTCAGGGCATGGCATATTCACACAAGAAGTTATCCATATCAACCCTCTCATTAATTAGCTAACAGTGGTTCCGGAGTAAAGAAAAAAGTCCAATTGATCAAAAATTTGGACCAAAGTCCAAAAATTGATCAAGTTCGACTTTTAAATCTCTATGTTTCGAATGTAATCAAACAAGAACCAGCTGGTATACTTAAAAATAAAGTATCTTTCTCAAATAAATAACAAAATATTATAAATGTAAATAAGTAAAGTGATGTAATAAGTAAATATTGAATATATTTGATCATGATTGAGAATGGATAGGTGGATATACCAAGGGTGAAAAATTGGCAGCAGCTTCTGCTGCCAAGGTGGTCAAGGAACAGTCAGCGGAACCTCCAGAGACGGCGTTTGTGGTTACACAGACGCCGTTGGTGTTCATATTTGCGGCCACCCAGACGGAAGGTAGTGGTAAGGCTTTATTTGAAGTCCGAAAGGCATTTATGATGGTATTCTCAGGCTAAATACGATTTATGATTCACTAGAAACGATGAAGTGCACGGGTCTCTTGTGGTGCCATGTGTTCGTGGTGAGATATGGAGAACCATTAGGGACTACATACCAAGGCTGCACAAGCATTTTAACTATCTGACTCTGAATTTATTTGACAATGTCGAGGAAGTAAGATAATTGAGGAAGCTAAAGTATTGAATCTCGCTTATATTTGAAAGTATGAGTGACCATTGGAGTTCATGCCCCGTGATTATACAGTAGTTATTATATTAAAAATAGTTTAAACCTTTAGAATCTGTACCATTTTTATCTGACTTTATCCTACTTTATCATTTGTGACTTTACATGGATGATATTAATGTTTTCTGGCTGTTATTAATATCTCCCTTATTTGACTTTATTGTTCGTAATATGTTACCTTTATTACGGTTACCTTTTATCTTAGTTTCATGCCTTTCTTCCCCTTTGTGTCATGCATATAACTAATATTGTATGTGAGCTGTGCTATCTTTTGATGCCACATTATTCTTAGTCATAAAGTTTAATTTATGATGACAATACTTTTGAACACTGATGCCATTAAGTTTTCAGCTTAAAATATTAAGGAGTGTAGCAAGGTAATCCGCAGTATCTCGAAATTTCCCATAATTAAGATCTTGTTTTTCTTAGGCACATTGTTAATTAAAAAATAATAATACTTGCAAAACTTTTTTCTTTACAAAATTGCACCCCCATCTTTAAAAAATGCTCTAAATAAACTAGTAACCAAGTGGTTATATAATGTGCCATTAGTTCTCCCTCTCACCACAAGAAGCGATAGTGTAGCTCTGACGTACACTTGCTGTAGTCGTCTGCTATGCTGTAACATCACATGTAGCGATAGAATTAAATAAATTAATAATATTTAAGATGTAAAAAAGTATTTAAAGTGGTCACTAGTACCGCCACACACATGCGAATGAAATACGTATATGCGCGCGCTCTTGTTAGAATCCATGAATTAAATAAGCAAAAAATATTGTATTTAAATGAAATGAGACCTGTTTTAAAAGAAGTTGAATGTGTATGTGTGTGTGTGTGTGTGTGTGTGTGTGTGTGCTCGCGCGCGTGTGATAAAGTTCTATAACTATGTTGTCACATTGGTATAAAGTTTACTTATTGTGCATTTATTGACTATAAAATGGCCAATACCGAACATAGAAAGGACATAATAACAAATACTCGTGGTAGGCCTAATTCGTTGACTGAAATAGACCCGAGGAAAGCATCTCGAGATGATTTAAGAAGTATGCGGACGGGAATAATTATTCAACGAGACCACCCCCTCCCCCATCAGTCTGCTACGAGGATAGTGATCGTGATGAGAAATATGATACCTGTTTTCCCCTATTAGACAGTGCGAAATCAGTGTCATATATTAAACAAATTGGGTAGGCACACCCCATCTATAATAAAATATATGACTCGTCAATTTTATAAAAATTTTGTCAAATTAAAAAGTAAAAGACAGCAATTCGCTGCCATGCCTCGGTCGCTGTATGCCAGCAAGTACCTGTACACCATTCAGAGCAAATGGTAACAAAATAAATCAGCCGATAAACAGGACTGCCCTAATGCAGGACTGCAGAAATTATCTTATATCGCCTGGACATCGCTATTAAACCCGGCGGTTGTGAAATCATGTGATGTAATACTAGCCGAGTTTGGGGCCCAAACCCTCCCACGTGGTGATAATCTTCAAGATGTTTTGTCCCAGGCTTACTCTGATGATGAACGTATAGAAGTAGTCGGTCTGGCTTGGCTGAATAAGGTAATGACTAGTGTAGTTCATTTAGGTAAGGACTCAATGGGAACAGCTGATTCATGCCGATTTGTAGACTTGTCGCCTAATGGTAACAAATTCGCCTAATGGTAACAATGGGATTCACACTGGAGTCATACCCCGGGATATTATGAAGGATTGTTCCTGGTTTCTAGGCAAAGATATCCGCCATCTTCCTCGGCAATTTTCGGTTTTTTATGCCTCACAGGGCAAAACATTGACTCTGGCGGTAATACTAAAAGCCATGAGGAAAGTTCAGCCTGAGGTGATGGATTTGGTGTTTTTTCTTCCGGTGGACAGGCTTGGCCGTAGTGTGGAACGTCTGGTCCTATACTTGTTGAGGCAGGGTGGTACTACAGCCAAACGAGGGCTGATGCAACAGCCCTCCTCCCCCCTCAAGTCGTTCTACTCTCGCTGAAATAGAAAGTGGCAAAGTTGTTGTGCAGTCGACTGGACGTTCTACTCTGACTTGGTTAAGCAAGTGAAGCAAACTGTATCACCTCAGGAGGTTGGGGATGTCTTATCCCTTAGACAAGGAAGAAATAGTGAGCTACGAACTCGAGTACGCAGAGCCGATAATGCTGCTGCTCTGGAAGTCGTTATATCCGAAAAATAACCGTAACTCCATGTTGACCTGAAATCACGTTGGAATCAGTGTACGACGATTCATATTCAAGATCTAGAAGAAACAGCCACACTGGAGGAAGAAACGGCTGTTGTGAGAGGTGTGGTAGATACGGACGCAGTTTTCGGGAGTCTTCCTTACGTCCAGACATTGGCACTACTCAGAACGCCACTGTGATTTCGTCCAAAGATGCTGCTAAAAGATTGCTAGCGCAGATACTAAAGGAGGATGGGCGCAATGTCCAGTGCGAATACGGGACCAGGAGGACTGTTGATTTAGGTGTTGGGACCTAAGGCACATGTTAGGGCTACGAGTAAATATGTGATTTGTGATTCGGAGGGCTACACGCTGGTTGGGTGCCTGTACTCAACCTTTAAATGAGATTTCTTACGATCGCCATCGTGTTCATCATGGTCGTCATCTTGATCTGTACCTTCAAGGACGTCCAACTCCGCAGCTTCGACATGTCAACTGACTACGGATATCACTTACTGTGGGGGTGCGGGATCAGCTCCCTACGCAGCAACCGTTCGTCGATGCACGCACCTATGAAGCAAGGTGAGGAGGTACGGGGGCTCCTCCTCCCCAACACTACTTCCGACTAGAAATAAAAGACTGAGTCTCGGTATGGTCTCCGTCACAGGAGAACCAGATTTGAAGCAGGCATAAAGAACGCGTCTCGGTCTCTGGAGCATGAGTCGGGATCGACTATGTTTAATGTTCTGGCCTCTCGGTTGTGGTTTAGAGGCAGGTACCGAAAAGATCCGAACCGGTGGGCTGACCTGTCATGTTGGACGTACCGCCGGAAGACGGGGAGTCCTATTAGAGCGGGCAAGTCCCTCCCCCCTTGGTTCGAATCCCGGTCAGAGAAGCAGCCATTTTCACATGCTACAAAAATTTTCATTCATCTTATCCTCCGAAGTAATACCTAACAGTGGTCCCGGAGGTAAAAAAAACAGGTGTTCTCAGATTTTTGTAATAGTATAATACATTTTTAAAACATGATCGATTTTTTTCAAATCGTAAATCTATTTTCGACTAGTGTTCAGATAACTGTCGTTTTTTTCTCAGTAGAGATTAAACAACTTAAAAAAAATACATACGAGAAATACAAACTAATATAAAGGTTTTATTAGTTTATCATGTTAGTTGACAAAACAAATTATGTCATTACAAAAAAAAAAACAGACGATTAAATTATTTTTCGCAGCATACGAATTATTCGTATCCGTATGTGTGTTTTTTTTAACATTAAAGTAAGTAATTTATCACAATAACCGTTTTAAATTTCTCTTTCAACATTAAAGTTAGCAGCTGTTCAGGACACTAAAATGTAGGAGGGGTTGTTTGTATATAAAGAAAGCACGTCTTGCCATAGCTTTGCTGCGCTATCTTCATCCGTTATTGGCCCTGTTTTACACCGTCTATTAGAGGATTTTGCCCTGGCATTGTTGTCACGTGTCGGAAGAGGAAAAGAAAAACAAGGGTTGTTTAATGCAGGCAAGCGAGCGGAGGGGTTCATCTTCGTTTACATTTCATTATCTTGGTTGAGGAGTCTCACCCATTCCTAGTCTTGCAACTCATTATTCACCCTCCATCCGACTTCTCACATCGAGTCTTGTAATTAATTAAGTTAACATCAGCAATTGATTATTCTGTCTTTTAATTAAACAATTTATATTTGTTTTAATGCAGTCTATATTTTATATATAAACATAAGTCATCCATGAACGCGCTTTTAATCAACATAGATCGCCTTATGTAATCTTATTTATTTTCGTTGCGGTTGTCGTTATATTATTATTAACTGTTGCCCTCACTTTTGTATTTTGAAGAGGACTTTCCTTATCAATGTCCCGCAGAAGTATAATTTGCATACTCATCTACCCACTGGGGGGGGGGGAGGGAAATGGATAAAATTAATTCATACAAAAACTGATCCTACTGTCAAATAAGACAATTTGAAAGCGAGGCAAATTTAGAATGTTATATGCATCTATTCATTTTAACTAGTAACAGTTTTGAATGAATATTCAACGGTTTTACATTTACTGAATTCAACTCGCTAACTGATGGGATATATCATTGTTCTGTGGTTTACTGGAACTATAAGCGCACAGCGTTAAATTTTTAAAAGAATTAAAAGCATTTTTAAAAGGTTTTCCAGCACATAACAGCTACTTTTTTTAAAAAAAAGCTATAAAATATTTTTATTTCATCAGTTTATTGTTTACAGTTTATTGTAATTTTTAATATTGTTTATTGTTTCATAGATTTTTAATGACTATTACACTATAAGACCTTTTGTCACCTATCTCTTTATCGTACAATATTATATTTTATTTTGAAATGTGAAGATAATTTTATTAACAAAATATAAATGAGATTTTTACTTCAATTCGTTATTTACATAAAAATTTACAATGAACAATAAGCGAAATACCGTGATTATTTTAAAAAATATTTTTGTCGATTTCCCAACGAGTGGAGTGTACATTACACATTACTTTAGAAAGTCATATATACTCGTATGTAACTATTACTCGTATTTTACAAAAGAAAAATAAATTTATTTATTTTTCAATTAACGTCCTACTCTCTCTTGTAGCTCCTGTTTAAATCTTAAATATCTAAGATACAACAGACACAAATTACAATTTCTTTCTTTGAGATTAATGATGTTCATTAAGTATCATGCGGTGAACAGAATGAATGTAACTTATAAAACGGGAATATATCGTATATTTGAGTGGGTTTGACATGATAATATCAACAGTACATATGAATTGCTGTAAAAAACAAACATACAACATAAAAAGCAAACAGAAACCACTCTACGCCTAATATTCATTAATTAATTTGTCATAAAATGTTGGATTAAACAAATGTTAATAAGGCAGAGATATTTGAACAAAATTACAATCTTAACAGAAAACGTGTGTTCTAAAATTAATTTAACTATATATTTCAGTCTTTTCTACCTATGAAATAAACAAATTCGTTCAGAGGTAGTTGAAAATATTAGATAAAATATTTTTTAGAGGATTTAGTATGTTAATCCTTTAACATCACGGTTAAAGGATTAATTAGTAGAATGAAGAATTTTTTAATGCTTCTTCAACAGGCTTATCTTTACTCTCAGAGAAAGTCATAATGACTACAATTGTGGTAAAATGTATCTAAAAGTGTTTATGAATAAAATTAATGTACCAAATTCTGCCAAAATCTGACGATTATTGTCAGTACTGTCTTCATTTAATATGGGAAATTTTATACAAATTATGTTTAAACAAATCTATCGCATATATATACATCTATAAATTAATATAAAGATATTGAAATGTTTTATATGCAATTTTTATCAATCTTATCCTCAGGACTAATTGTCCTAATTTATGAAATTTATCAACTTTACATTCAAATCGCTTTTATATATGTATATATATATATATATATATATATATATATATATATATATATCAAATACATCAGCTATTAAGTTTTTCTTTGTACTTTAGAAATTTTTAAGTTTAATTAAAATTTTGATTAATATTAATTAGATCTATAGTAAAATTGTGATTTCCATATTTATTCTTTATGGTAGAATACGATGTTTAATCCAAACTCAGAGAATCCAATTTAAAATGATTGTATTTCTAAGAAAATACGCAGTAATAAGATTCTGACTACGTAATTCATTATTAGGAACTGAAGTATTATAGATTTTAGTTTTGTACATAGCTAATAATGTTTAGATTAAAAACTATTATATTACGTATTATAATAGATATATTATATATTATAACTATTATATTTTACATTCATAAAGAATTATAATGAAAATATGTTTAGAAGAAAGATGTTTCCAAAAAATCTTTTTTAATAAATAATTTTTCATCCTCTGGACCAGCGTTAGTATTGCTTCACAGAATTGGATGAAATGGTTATTTTTTGTAGCGTGTGAAAATGCCATTACTGACGGGGATTCGAACTCGAACCCCCGGATGAAAGACCGAGACGCTACAATTCGCACCACGGATGTTGGCTTTTTACTAGATACTGGAAATAAAAATATATAAACAATATGAGGTTCATATGTGAGGTAAACTTTTATAAGCAATAAATTATTATCTGAATTATTAAAATAAATTATTTGGAAGTTAAAGTAAGATCAACCGGATATTCATATTTTTAGCAGTATAACGCCTGCTTATTCTAATTAATCTTTTACCAACAGATTACAATAAACTATTATTTCCAATTCTATTCGGAATATTTTGTAATTTAACCATATTTTTTGGAGGCCCTATGCTATTTCTTCATCTGCTGTTTGAATAATAACTTGATTTGAATTATTTTACAACTTTGTCCCTTTTTTCAAGAAATTTACTTCTGATAAAAACATACATACTATTACTTTGCAAATTTCATTCTACAACGGATAAAGGAATTATTATTCCAATCCTTTTAAGAGTTGAAAGGATTTTATTCTAAAATATCAAGAGCTGCTTTACTGAGATCAGCTCAGTACGATTTGGTTATTAGTTAATTTATTTTATAAGTATATTTTCTTTAATGTAACCTAAAAATAAATAAATATAAATAAGAAGAATATATACTCTGCAATAGTAAAATATAAACACTACTGAGTTAAAAGTTTAATCGGTATTCTGCAAAAGGAAATGTAATAAAGATATTTTCTAAACTTCCCTAAAATGATACAGGTACAGATGAATAGAGAAACAAGAGCAAGCATACATAAGATCTGTGAAAGGAACTGAGTACTTGGCCTCATTCCTTTGTAGACTGTGCAGCAATGATCAGAGGTATATTTAAGCTCTTTCATTCAATATATCACAGAAACAGTGTTCAGCTAAAATTGAAAAAATTTTTTTTTTTTTTTTTTTAGTAGTATATTTATGATATATTCAGTATATATATGAATTAAACAGTAAATATGTAAATCGTAAAAAAGTGAGTATTTTAATGTGTACGTTATCAACTGGAGCGTTAATTTTATTTTAGTAAGAAAATTGTAAATAGAATATCGCAGTAATTAAAAAACTTCATATAAGCTGGTATTTAAATCACATTTAAAATAATTTTGGTGGATTAGTTTCCGAATCTTTATTAAAGATTTGACTGCTGACAACATTTATATAATGAAGTTAAGCAACAAGCTGCTTAATCTTTTATAAGAACAGAAATTCCAAGTTTACCAAGTTTAAGTAACTGATTACGTTGATAGAAATGAACGAGAATGCCCATCTCAAAATTGTGTTGGAAAATTGAAAGTGTTGAGTATTGAATTTAATACTGGAAAACTGATTGTGTGAGATAATTTTTGTTACGCATATGAAGAGGACATAACTATTTTTGAATTTCAAGGTAAAATAATTTAAAATTTTTTCTTCATAGACTTTAGGAATGATTTTTTTTCATAATATTTAATTTTTATTTCGTCTTGGATGCTACTACTCGTAAAGTTGTTTTATAAATTTTTTATGAGATATTATTAAATTATATTATAAAATTATTTAAATTTCAGTAACCCAGCAAATATAAATGTAATTCTTTTTTGTTGTTGTGAAAATCAATTTAATGACTTTGATTCCGTTGAAAAATATAAAGTATTAAATTTTATTAATACTTATTTTACTTTACAAATTACAATTCGCTACAAAATATAGAAGTTGCTGTTCTAACAGGCAAATATATGCACTTCCAAGTTCCAAGTTCTTTCTGAGGAATTCTTGATCGTACTGGCTGTAATATCTTAATGGATATAATCGAGAGGGAACCTACTTTTTTATCCTACTTTTAGGGTATACTATAACCAAACGATCTTTTTGATAATGGAAACGATATCAACCACACTTAGTAATACAGTATTAACGTATTCGGTAACTAATTTGAGTTCAGCGATCTTGCAAAAAATGAAAAACTTTTAATTATTTTTAGTTGTTCTGCATTACGTAGAATTACTATAAACTATTTTTTTTATAAGGAACAACAGAAGTAGAACAGAAATCTTTTGTATAGATTAGTATAAGAAATCTATATACTTTTATCATCTATAAATTTTGTAATATCTATATATTTGTATTAGTATAGAAATCTTTTGTATAGATTAGTATAAGAAATCTATATACTTTTATCATCTATAAATTTTGTAATATCTATATATTT